>JAODOY010006107.1:0-10057 GCA_025399855.1 Forbesichthys papilliferus | reverse complement strand
ATATATAATTATATTGCAAAACATGCAGACTTTTGTCTTGTTTCATTGAGAATACTGTGTTTGAACATAGCAAGCATAACCAATGACCCTGGGGAGCAGAACATAAAGATCAAGCGCACATAAGACCATCAGCAATCTTATGGATTGAGCTGCATTTTGTCTCCAATGTAGGCTATCACCCTCTGCTTGCTCTGCTAATAGCTCCTCACGTAAGCAGCATCATCATCGTCATGTATGTGCATGCATACTGAGACAAACTCAGATAGCCAATTTAGCCTAATGATTAGAAGGCTATGGCATATCAAAATACATTTGATTAAGACATTTGATTTGGATGCTTAATTAACAACTTGGCATAAATTTCAAAGTATTAGTTAAACGTCGGAGGTCTGGCGGAATACCATCCTGATCTCGGGAGCTTCAGTTTGACTTCGACAAAGGGCACATCAGGTTTGGAGGTCGAAATCAAAGGCTTATCTCAAATTAGTGGAAGTACGACGCCATCTGGTGTTCATTGTTACAAATTGACATGGGCATGCTCTAATCTGACCAATCACGAGAATGAGTGGAAGTTCATCCAATGGTAACGAGAAGAACGTTTTAAGAAGGCTGGACTTGTGAGGTTGGAGGTCACGGGTTACATTTTGTTGTTACAAGTTTGGTTGTAACTTTCACATGTGCGTTGTTTTGATGATACATCGGTGTGTAACTCTAGGAAACAGGTAATAATAACATGGGGAAGAATAAAAGGAATAAATCAAACCAGTCTGAAACGCAAATGCAATCTGACAAAGCCGGCCAGCAACCAGACAGCCGTAAAAAAAGGTAGGCGACCGCTGTGTAAGAACCATGCATAGTAGGCTATGTTGTGTTCAAGCAGTAAACAAATCCAACCGTAGTTAATTATGTACTGGGTTAATTTTAATATGAAACACGAGTAACGTATGTTTAAAGTTTGATTACATTGTATAATGCATTTGTAGCGACAACAAGGATAAAGGATGTAAACCGAAGAAACGCATACCAGTCGACCACCTCGACCAAATACCGTTCAAACTACGCGAGATCATGAAAAGCAAGGAAAGAATGAAGCTGGGAAGGACCAAAAAACCTAAAGCAGGTCAGGGATGCACACACCCTTTTACACTTTGAAGTTTATCAAATTTGCTAGTACCGTAGAGCCTATTCAAATAACAATTCATATGTATACAGCCATCGTATCCAAGAACATGACAGACGATTCCAGTGTTGGGTGTATTCCTGTTCCACATTTCAAGAGAAGAAATAAAGAGAGCGAGAAAGCATATGTGAGACGTATGGAAAGTGAGACAAGCCACGTATTGTTCCTCACAAAGAACCAGCTTGACAGAAAGCCTGAGCTGTTTGAGGAGAAACAAGACAAATCTGCAGATACCAACACAAATAAGTCAGAGAAAAAGAAAGAGTATGTTACATTTTAAAAATATAACTTTGTTATTCCATTGTATCTTTATTGTAGTTTGCCTACTTATAGCTTACTCATACTTTTTCAAAATGCGCACCCTTAACCTGCCAGGTTTTTTCATCTTTAATGTAGCCTACATGAGCTGCCATTATCAGAGTGCATGGCTCATTGACTTTTTTTTTTTATACAGGTATGACAAAGTCAGATTACAACGACTACATCAGAAGAAACTGAATCGACGAGAGGATAAGATGGAAAAAGATTTGTTCATAGGTAGACCTCCTTATTCCTATACTACGTGGCCTCACTCTAACATTGAGCTACTGTAAAGCAGGCAGGATCACCCAGGGGTGCGTTTCCTAAAAGCATTGTTTCTAACGTAGTTAGTAACTTACATGGTTGGAAGTACACAGCTGCGAGCGATGCCAGTGTTTCCCTAAACCGTAGTTCGAACTATAGAGGAAACTATTTTGGTTTACGTAGTTAAACGACACAGGTGTTTCCCAAAACCGTAGTTCCAACGAACGTTTGTAACACTGTCAACTAAATTGTGTAGTTTGAACTACAGCTCTCGAGGTGTCGTTAGAAGTGGTGACTACGTGATAGACAGCAGAAAATGCAGTCAAATTAGGCATAGAAGGGCATGTTCTATCTAATCTTGATGTAGGCCTTCAAACTGTAGAAACATTGTAATAGTAGGACTACTTTTGAATGTAGTCCAGGGCTCCAGACAGTGATCAATTAGTCGCATTTTGCGACCATTTTTGGAGACAGTGCGACTACATTTTATAACTAGGCAAACCAATGCGACTTGCAAATATGTTCACGTTATTATTATTATTATTATGCTTCATGAAGTCTCAAATCTGCAGAGCTGTCCGCTTACTGCATTCAGATGTCCGGTTGTCCGCTTTCTGCTCTTGGCGGTAACGTTTGTATCGCCGTACGGGTGGAGCTCCTTGTTACTGTGCAGTTCTTCGGATAACTAAACTCTGGCTTTCAGGCTGGCAGCCATCACTACATCGAACGCTCTCCAGTTACACACCGGACTTACAGTCAACTACCGGTATTCATTTCACCTGTGTGGGTAATATGTGTTTGCGAGGGACGTGTTGTTGGATATTATTGTAGTTATGTCTTCAGTGTTTTGTTTTATCATTATGCTGTCGATTAGTGGTGCACCTAACGTTTGTGCTGGTGCTCCTAAAAGTTTCAGTAAAGAGCACCAGTGCTACTAGTGGAAAATGTAGGTCTGGAGACCTGTAGTCTATTTCTCAGTAGGCCTACATAAGTAGACTATAGTTGCACCTGCAGCCTATGCCTACAGTTTACTAAATGGTTCACCTGAAGGTAGGAGAACAAACCCAAATATAAACAAGCACAACTGTTTCCCCTTTAGGTAGCATATGTCTGTGTGCAATCTTAATCAAGTAGTGATTTTGTTGCCATTATTAAAAGAACATCTCATCATTGATGTTTTTACCCTGCGTTATTGAGACTTATCAATCACGATCATGCACATTTGAGCCACTAACATGCTGTTTTGAAGCATGTTGGACATTAATTGGTATGTATGTATTTGACATTTAAATAGTATAAATATTTAGGCTACACAAAGTGTATTGCAATGAATGCAATGTATGCATATTACTTATAGTTTAAATTCCTTATAGAATAATAAAAAAGAGACAAAACATTACAATCCACCTTACCAGTATGATCTAATACATATATTTGTATGGTTGTTTTTATACTGTTTAAAAATAAAGACTCATAATTGTTGAAACCGACATTGTTCAAACCATTGTCGTCGTAACAAATTATGACACTTTTGGACTTCACGTTAGTTAGTTCAACGATGCACCGTACATGTAAGTTCAATGCTAGCCTTTGTCTTTGTACGGGAAACGCGCTCCAGGTTAACATTGTAAAAGGAATGCCACTTATCGCACAATATCTTCTCTCTCAGTGCATTAAGTTAGAATACTGTACTTAGATGTTTTAGGCTGGTTCTGAATTCTGGGCCTGATGTTTAAAATAACAATTAGGCCAATAGCCAATGTCGATACCAACATTGGTAAGAATTCAGTTTAATTTCGCGGTGAGAATCAGTCTGGAAAGCCTCGGAATAATTTTTAATGTGTCTGAGTAGCAACTGAACTTTCTAATCAGCGTCGTGTTTATAGCTATACGAGCGTGGCTTAGGTGTACCGACCATGGTGCCGACAGCGAAAACAACCAGATGGTTTATCCAATCAACTGCCAAGTATTTATTTCAAAGTACAATTCACTAACAGCTTCAATGTACAGTTTCCCAGGTGGACTTGTGACAACAATTCCTCTGGCATGTCAGGTTAAACCTGTATTACCAATTATTAAGGTACTGTATATGTATAGGAACATTTTAGACAACTGACACTTCTTTCTCCCTTTTTATATAGATAAAGTCGATTTTGGTGACGTTGCAATGGCACCACCCACTCTAAGTGTCAAACCAAGAAAGGCTCCTGTCAAATTGCAGGTAATTGTGTCATTGTATTCTCTATGATTAAGTAATTAACTGATGCCTCACCTGGATTACATTACAAAGTTTCTCAATTCATGTTCAGCAATGGTTCTCAAAATTAAATGCCACAAAATTAAATCATTTAATTTTGTGTACTGAATTAACACTTGAGATACACTACCAGTAGTTACATCAATACAGTGTAAACAATTTCTTAGAAATCAAATGGAGGTCAGTGGATGTGAAAACGTGTTTAGTGTCTGGTTCGCTGTATACTGTGAACACAAAGCTATGGAGTTGAGGGCTAGCCTAAAGCTCGGCATTGCTTTAAATGATTAACACTCTTTCTTGCCATTTACCAGAATGCATCAAAGGACCTGCTCCTCAACACTCTGCTGGGTCGCACAGCAGCATCCGCAGGCAAGCCATCTATGGCCAGACAAAGGATCATGGAGGAAGAGAGGCTGCGAGTGGTGGAGGCTTACCGTCACCTGAAGAAACAGAAACAGCAGCAGCAAAACACCAGAAAGGCTGGCTGGGCAAAACGCTCAGACTTCTAGTGATTTAATGATTTTAAAATGTATCTTGCCATTGTATATATATATATATATATTTGTATCATATGATAAAATAAATACTATTGTGAACACCACTATTTTGTTGACTTTGCTGTGTTTAGCACAAGGTCAACAATCACAAGTTAGTCCCAGTGGACACAATTGACTTAAATCGTGTCATGTGAATCAGCCTACTAATATAGTACTTATTATAGTACTTGTCTTTCTCTGTGAGGAAAGCATTTTCTGTGATGCTTATTTCTAATTGCGGAAATGGCCAGTAGATATTTTAGGATTTTCCATGGAGATGTCATGTGATGTAATACGCCTACCTGTGTCTGCTTGGTGGCAGAATTTTGATTCCAATGGACATCCCATCTTTCACCCATGAAGTCACAAACATGGCCAACTGTTTCTAAAACCAAACTCCTTTCTGCAAACAAGTGTGCCTATATATTATTCTGCATATATTGTGAGAGTAGAGATGGGCTGGAAATTTGCAGTTTTCTTTTCAGAATACATTTTTTAAATAATTGAACTGTAAACAACCTATTTTGTTTCAATGCTTAGTAAATACTTTTAATAATTTCAATTGAAATACCATTCATAATGAAATAAATGACACCTTTATACCCTTTTAACATGTATTTGTTGCTCAGTTACAGTCAGGGTCTTCAGGAAATTAACACAACTTGTTGAACTTGTTTGGAGGTCTTGCCGTTTGAATGCACAAAAACACCAAAGTCATGTTCTTTAGTTCATGATGAACTATGTTGTGCAATAAAATACATAGATTTTTATTACATAAGTGAGTTTCATTTCAGAGTATACATGATTTAAAACATGATATATATGTTAATTAACTTCAACTTGTTTAGTCTAAAGTATTGTTATAGTACCTTCTTTACATTCGGATGTGTACAGACACCGTTTCTTCAGTGAATTAAATCAACTTCTAACTATACACCCTCTGGGTTTCTAAGTATATGCTATGTTCATTAAACAGGGGTGTGGGGGGGTCAACTAAAAATACAGTAGACATTTAGACTAACACGTCATATTGTTTTGGCAGTCTCATTTCACGCAAGTATTCAAGTAGCCTATATTTTTTGTTGTGTGAAATGGCAAAACCCTTATGAGACTAGCACAAGCATCTAATCCCTTTAACGATGATCCTCTCATTCCTCCTGTCACAAATGAGGCCTTTGTTTGAGCATTAGATATCAAGCCAGAATACATTTAATTGTAAGATACTGTACCATTACATGCTCAGATGTAATGAATGTATTGCTGTTTGTAAATATCAGGAAGCAGTCTTCATATAGCATATGCATGCTAATGTCACCCTATTCATATTTGAATAATTACTGTATAACTTATTTTATGATGTGTATGCACACATCTTTGTTTTGTTTGTGTCCACAAAGTGTTGTCACGGTGACCAGGAAATTGAGTGTGAACAGATGCTTGTGAGTGGTAGAGATATCTCACTGAGCAGAACATTGGCCATTTAATCACCTGGGTCCATATGCCCTAGACAGCTACTATGTGTGTGCAGGTGATTCGTATTCATAATGTTAGCGTGTATTCACATTACAATATTAAAGTGTACGAATAACCTAGCATGTTTTTCCACAAAATGTGAATATCCATAAAGACACAGACCTCAAATGAAGCACTTACGTATATTATTTAGGTAGGCTTGCTTTAATAAACTTGCACCATGATATTGGTCAATATCTAACTAAGTATTTGTTGGTGTCAGTTTTACCATTATTAAAGAGATATTTTATAAAGAATGTTGTAAAAAAAAAAAAAAACGATGTTATGTAATTACATAAATGTACACTGATAGGCCATATCACAACGCTTATTGTCTATTGTTTTCCCTCTCTTGTCATTTGATATACGAATTGGTCATAGATATAGCATTGGTTCTTTGATTGCTGTGCTATCAGTGCAGTTTCTATTTTCTTCAACAAGTCAATAATGTGCTAATCTATCCAAGAGGGTCGTTTTGTTATATTGTCTGGTTGGTTTTATTTATAGATGGAAGAATAATTACAAAAGATTTTATCAACCTGCTGCTAGGCAGCCGTACATCACCAAGGACTATATTTTGAGTGTGTATGCGAAGCAGGGACAAATTATATGTAAATAATTGTTCCCTCTAAAGAGAAAGAGCTCATTATAATAAGGCATGGAACCAGCTATTGCTGCCTTTATTTATAGAAATGTTGCAGTCAGTGTTTACTTATCTGTGGTATTTGTAGTACATACAATATCACATAGACCATACAACTTTGATATGTCCAGATTAGATTTTTTTCTTTTTGTCATGCTTAACTTTATTAAAATGTTGATCATCATTATATTTTGCAATGTCTTTACGTATTATTTGCACAACCTCATCAGTAACTTAGCAGGTTTGTGAGATATTTGTGTAAGTATGTTAAATTGATCTATTTGACCTATTTTCAGCTAATTGACCTATTTGATTCAAATTGCATGCCACTAGGGCAAAGTCATGTGCATTAACATTGGATAATCATTGACCATGAAAAACACATATCATGTATGCACTATGTCTCAAACTAAAACAGGGTTTAAAACACAATCAAAGCTAGCACAATTGGCATGTGCTTTGTGTTGTTGTAACAGGATTAGTCAAAATCAAGCTGTTTCAACCATGAATAATAATTTATTCAGTGTCTTGTTAGTTGCAAGACCATGCTGTACCGATATCACCATTGTTTTGCTGAAGCAGGCAACACCGTGTTTTACCTTCCACAACAACAATAAGGGGGAAGGGGTTAACGCAACACGTTTTCAAGAAACTACAAAAGCCCAAACAACAAGCAACAAACAAAGTGTAGATCTAACCTAGAAAGCCTGAAGACAGTTTGAATAACAATCCAAACATTGCTTATTCCATATGCTAAACAATACGTTTACAAATCTTCAGGAGTAAAATTGTAATTTACCATGAGGCCAGAACGTTTATAAGTTACAAAGGTGATGAGGCACTTTTAAGGCAACCCGGTAAAGCCAAGTTCTGCCTATTGGCTTCGCTTTGGATAAAAGTCTGGGAAGTTGAATGCTAATGATATGACAGATGACTTTCCAGACTGACATGCAGAGTGGAATGCAGATAACTACAGTAATTGTGGAGCTATGTCAGGATGTTCTTATAAGATATATACAACCCTATGAAAATGTATTCTATATGTTATGGGTACACATGCATATTGAACCTAGTCCCTTGTGGACAGAAACAATTACACACTGCATTTGATTACACTTTTTTTCAAGACTGAGGTATTGTGAAGTAAAAAGATTAAGGAAATTGTGGTACTAAGAAGCAGAAGGAGAGTGTCTCAACAGATTGGTGCCTACCGATGACAATTCACCACAGCACCATTTGCCTGAGCAAAAGAAGGAGGGATAAACAATTATATAGTTGTACTGTATTTTACCAGTGTCACACATAAAGGCCCATTTATATGGAGGACCAGGACTGCCATAATAAAACATATATAAAAGTATAAAAAAATAAAGAAATGTAATAATAATTTAATATAAAAATAATTACATTTTTGTATTAAAAAATGCTATTTCTGTATTTTTACATGTATTTATTTATTTGTGCATTTCTACATTTATTTATTTCATTATTTTTACATACATTTATTTATTCTTAAATTTAATTATTTATACATTATTTTATGTATTTAATTATTTATGTATTTCTGTATACACGGCTAATATGTTGATGCCTTCTCTCTGGCAATAGCCATTTTAATTAGTTTGGTGTGAGTACAATAGCTTCTTCTTCGACCTATAACCTAGACTAGGGGTGGTAGTAGTAGCTCCAAACACACCCCTATAACCAATCTGGCTGTAGCCTGAGGTAGGACTACCTTCTTAACATTTAGGTTCATAAAAATATGTAAATAAATAAATAAATAAATGTAGAAATACAGAAATAAATAAATAAAAAGAAAACAAGTAAATGTGGAAATACGGAAATAAATAATTAAATAAATGTAGAAATACAGAAATAAATAAATAAATAAATAAAATAATGTATAAATAAATACATTTAAGAATACATAAATGTATGTAAAAATAATTAAATAAATAAAGGTAGAAATGCACAAATAAATAAATAAATACATGTAAAAATACATACATAGCCTCTTTTAATACAAAAATGTAATTATTTTTTCAATTTTTTTTATATGTATTAAATTATTTATAAATTTCTTTATTTATTTATACTTATATATATATATATATATTATGGCAGTCCTGGTCATCCATACTCCATCGTTATTGTATACCACAGTAGGAGTAGTCGTAGTACTTACTACTTACTATACATGCTAGTATTTCGCGTCATTTCCATTTTCGACCTCAGCAACATGGCTGAGATGTTCATCCTTCATTTGTTTTTCCGGATGTTGCTCTCTCGTTCTACGACGAACGGGTTCCGGTCTGCAGCGCAAGTTTCTTTTCAGCTGGATCTTCCAAACACATGTCAAAATGCCAGTAAGTGTATAGCATACTTCGTACACGTTGCAAACGCGGTGTTATATATCATCCATTATGGCGATATGGTGTGCCATTAAATAAAAACCACAATTATTGTAAAATATTGGAGTTATTAATTAGTACGATGTTACTCGTCGTGACTGCGTGCTAGCTCGACACAATATGGCGAAGCACGTGTAAACTAAAGTACCATATTCCATACTGCGTATGCTAAATAAAAAAATTATAAAACTACGTTTACATGCGTCAACGAAGTCCTAAATTGAGTGTGTTATATTAGGCTGGTCTCGTGGTTTTCAGCGGTTAAACTTTGTTTTGTTTTGTTTTTAGCTCGCAAGGGATCTACTACACCCAACCCCAGAGGAAGAAAAGCGGAGACACAAGAAGAAGCGTCTTGTGCAGAGCCCCAATTCATATTTTATGGATGTGAAATGTCCAGGTAATATTACGGGATATTCACGCTTATTGTGATTTGACAAATAAAAGACACGATCGCAGTTAAAGACGATGTTTTGCCTTTGTGTTGCCCGTTCATCGTTTGATTGGTGATCGGGGTGTCAACTAAGGCATACATTAATATTTATTTGTTGCTGTTTGCAGTGAACTGATTCGCAAGTGGTCTGTTTTATATTATCGGCTGCAAAAACATTTGTCAGTGTGGAATATTTTCTCAATACCACATGTAATAGCTGTTGGTCAGCTGTGATCGGAAACTCTAACAATGGTCGTGCTTGTTGTTTACAGGATGCTACAAGATCACCACAGTGTTTAGCCATGCTCAGACAGTTGTCTTGTGTGTCGGCTGTTCAACAGTGCTCTGTCAGCCTACAGGAGGAAAAGCTCGTCTTACAGAAGGTAGGCTACACATGAATACTATTAATGCAACGATTTGTACACAAACTACATTCTACAATGTGACCTAGGGGTGCACGATATTGATCAAATGTGATATTGCGATATTGATCATGAAAATTGCAATATCGATATTAATTTCGA
>JAODOY010006106.1:0-10057 GCA_025399855.1 Forbesichthys papilliferus | reverse complement strand
GGGATTGTGGGAATGGGACTCCCGATGTTTGTTTGTGATTGGAGGGTTGGGATGATGAGTGTAACATGAGTGTTGGTGTTACTTTATTTTTTATATATTGTATTGTTTTAACTCATTTTGAATTGTTTTTAATGATGTAGTGTTACATGAATTTGTATGAAAAGTGCTATATAAATAAAGATTGATTGATTGATTGATTATTGTAATACATCTATCCATTAAGCCTTGGGCAGGTAGGTAAGCAGTAAAATGTATTTTAGGTCTCTAACACTAGCACATGTAGCACAATATAAGGACCATTCTTAATTGAAGCCTAAATCTGAGACTGACATCTGCTTGAATCACTAGACATTTGAGTCAATAAAAGCATAACAAAAGACTGCATTTGCTACTTTACTACACTGGATCTAACGGCTATTGTAGTTCATGGTGTGTTTGGATGCCATTAACCATGTTTAATAATTTGTTAGATTTTTCCTGTCAAAGAAAGGTATAGTATAAAAGGTCTTACTATCCAAATCTTGACTGTGTGTCTGTTTTGATCCAAGCCAAGCCAACCATACTGCCGATCTAATTCCTTTGGACAGAACATAATTGTAGTCTAAGGTTTCTCTGACGACTGTTGTTACTTCCAACATCAAAACATATCGCGGGCATAGGCTTACCAACTTATTGGTTTGTGGATCGTCCTTTGTTTTCTCCTATCCTTGTTCTACCGGTTCTTGTTATTGCTACAGAGCAGGCGCTTAAAAGTGACGTCATTTGACCACTACAGTAGGCGATAAATGTCCGAGTTTATAAAGTCAGAAATTCTGAGTTTATGAAGTCAGAAATTCCGAGTTTATAAACTCAGAATTTCTGACTTTATTCTCAGAATTTTACCCCCCCCTTCCCGGTCCGATTTCTTTATTCATTTTTTAATGGCCCTAATACGCCGTCATAATTAACAATATTTTTGTAAACTTATTTTGCTGTGCAGTATGCACACCTATTGGAATTGTTAAATTTGTTTTTCTATTTTTTACTATAAAAATATATGTAATTATTATTTGACTGATATATAGCGCAGACATATTTAGATATTTTTGGGAATTGTCTGGTATACTTTTTGTTTTCATATTATGCATTAATGACACATAAAAGATAATGTATCAACAGGGGTAGATATGATCAGTGTGCTGTTAAACAATTTCAAAAAAGTTGATTCAGTTATTAAGTTTAATGGCCAGTCTTGCAGAAATATTCATGGATAAGAAGGGGTTTGTGACCCAGACAGCAAAACACCCTCTCCCCTAGGACAATTTACTCATCACATGTTTAGAGGTTTTAATTATTGATTTAACTGCAGGGATGATAATAACTTGGGTTTATATTTTGTTATTTGTTTGTTTTAAGAACTGATTTGGTTTTAAAAAAAAATCTTAGAAATGGGTAAATGGTAATGACTACTGGTATGTTTTTATACATCGGTGTTTGTTTTGTTTCTTAACATTTGCTTTTAAATGACACAGCGATAGCATACATTTTTGTTTTAATGAAACTATAAACAAGACTAGATATTTACAGAATATTAGGGACTACATTGGACTCCCTCTACAATTTACAGGATAAACAAACCAGAATAACCACTACACACGTTTGCCCAAAAGTCTTAAGTAATTTTCACACATGTATAAACATTATATAAGACATAAGGTGTTAACGGAAGAAGGAGGCCAGAAGTGGAA
Organism: Forbesichthys papilliferus; assembly: GCA_025399855.1. Classification (NCBI taxonomy): domain Eukaryota; kingdom Metazoa; phylum Chordata; class Actinopteri; order Percopsiformes; family Amblyopsidae; genus Forbesichthys; species Forbesichthys papilliferus. The sequence continues at coordinate 8,330 of JAODOY010006106.1, read as the reverse complement.
AGGTAACTGGTTAGGGGGTGTGGCTACCGGCCAGATTCATTCTCACGGAGCTGGCATGGCGGTGGAAATGGTTTGATACCACGGCCGTGGGTGAATTGTATCTTTGGATTGTTAATTTCTTGCTAAATTACTAATACGTAACACAGGCAACTCAGTACAGAAACCCGAACACATTAAGGTTATCAGGCACCTCAAACTTTCTGGTTTAGTCCATACATGGGGAAAAACTTCTGTGAGAGGTTTCATCCATGTTTTTCATGTACATTTTCATTGATTTTAGTAAGGAAGGCGTATTAAATTGCAATTGTCCAGCACGGTGATTTGAAAACCATAGGGCATTTCCATGTGTTCATGGTCAAAGTCACTGCAACGCACATCATCTTCATCCAATCGTCAGAATTCAAAGAGGATGGGACGAAATTCTGTAGAGTTAAGACTAAGACAGAATTTAATAAACGCAACACAGCATTGTCAATGTCCAAAACTGTCCATGAGCAAAAGAAAATAAACAAAAGAAAATAATTAATCCTTAGCAAGTTCATAGGGCGCTCTCATCCTCCAAAGGAAAAAAGGAAAAGCTGTTCTCACTGCACCTTAACGGGCGGCATATCTCTACATGCTTTTCTGGTGTGAATGTGGTTCGGGGTTGTAGAAAACAGGGCCAAACCAGAGCTTGCAGGTGCAGCAGGCTGAGTAGGCCTACTAACACAGACGAAGGCAAGCCAGCTGACGGCGGAAGCATGGGTCGGATGGATCATCAAAACGCAGGCAGCAGCTGTATGGGACAGAGGAACAGACAAACATGAAAGGAACAATCTTACCCTATCTCTAGGCTAAAGTATGTATACGCAATGTTCTTCTTATTCCTATTTATTGTATAATATAAAATATATGTCCCATATCAGGCTTATTCACCTGTAGTGCAAAACCACTCTTAATTTATGTTGCAGTGTTTGATAATTCCTTATGGATTAGCCTATTAGTATTAATATTTTGTATATCTAGTGGAATTCCTTAGTTTAAATTTCGCGTGTATTTGAATATTTCTCGTAGTCCCCAATACCTTACTGTAAGTGGTGCTCACATACCTTAAATGTATTCTTAAATGTATATAATCTAATATTGACCACATTTGTTTGTCCCCAAAAATTAATGTAACAAAAATACAAATTCTCTGTCCAAAACATTGCAAACCTTCCAGTCCATATACCCTTCTAATTTCATCTATGGTTGCATCTCAGACAGGTTTTAGGCCAATTCCAGATCAACCCCATTTATTGTCCCAGACAATGGTCAGCGCACTGAATACATATCAATGCAGTCGTCACTGCAAGGTCTGGTTCGTCACGTCAGAACCAGATAAAAGACACGGAGTTAAAGGACACTTGGTTCAAGTTAGAGAAAAGTCTGGGAAAGATTAGAACAGGAATTTCTCAGACCATGGACAAAAGACCTATACGAAATATAGTCAAATACAAGAAGAAGTAAAAATATTCCATAACAGGACCCCGCGTAGAGCCGAGAACCACACTAGGGGAAACGGGGACCCACTGGAGAATAGAGACCAACCTGGGAACCCTCAGGCTCACACTAGCGACTGGGTCCAAGTCACCACCCCCGTAGCAGAACAATTACAGGAAGCCATAGTGCAGCGCACATGAGCCCAAACACGACGGCGTGGGGAAGCAGAATATGCTACCCCTCATGGTGACGTCGAGAGCCTGGGGAGAGGGACAAATGGCTCAACAACAGGCCCCGTTAATTTACAAAGGCCCCCAGAAAGGCAAGGTGCATGTGCCTTTCGCCTACAGAGACATGCACTGCATATTGGAAAAAATGCCCCCTCCCACAGAAGGGGGCAGGAAATGGATGAATACATTTTGTCAATTAACCATGGGGCAAAAGGTGGTGGTAGGTGATTGGCGATCCATCATAGGGAGACAGGTGTCTAACTGGGAAATATCTCAGTTGGAGTATGGGGCGGCGACAACCACTTATCAAGACTGTCAGCCCTTTGCGCCACTCGCGTCAGACATAGAGAAGGCAATGCGTGAAGCAGAGGCAGGCCTCACTGATACAGTAGAAGGCCTGCTGCAGGCTGGAGTGTGAGAACCCGCCTGCTCCATGTGGAACACTAAGTTGTTGACATCTGCAACCACGTTAGCTGTTACAGACTACACCATGCCATTTTACATTGATGTTTCCGAAAAAGCACAAACAGTTAATTACGTGCTTTTTCAAAAAATAGGGGAAGGTAGGCAGATGTTACTGTAATTCAGCATAACTAGACCCAGTAGAAGCAAGACACCCACCATGCACCAGGGGTCACAAAACTTTTACAGAAAACAGCACACACTGTAATGGGACATGCAGTGACTGTATTGACAACACACAGCATAGTAGTTTATGTATGCTCTGCTGTGTTCACCATGACCTCACTGAGACAAACCAGACTTGACAAAATCCTAGGAGCACCTAACATCACTTTTACCCACAAAGGCATCAACATGGCAAACCAGGTACTGTAGGTGAAGGAGAACCACACCCCTTCCAGGAAAGTGTAGTAAAATAAATAAAAGTCAATGAATACTTCAAAGCAGAACCAATGACAGACACAGAAGAAACCCTGTATACAGACGGGTGTTGCGAAAGACATCCGGAAGAAGGACTGAAGGCAGCATTCGCCATAGTCAGGAAGACAGAACAGGGCTTTAAAGGAGCAAAAGCAGAAATGATCACAGGAAAACCATCCAAAACCAACCACTTTGCTAGCAAAACTATTGGCATTAATTACCACACTTGAGGGAGCTGAGGGAAAAAGGGTGATGATTTGTTACAACCTGGCTCATGGGCCATAAACCAGACAAACCAAACACTTAACTAACAAACAGAATAACCTATAATGAGGTGTGAATGTAGGTGTATGTACTGAATATAAGTGGTGCGTGTTGCATGCTAACTACACTAAGCAAAACCAAACAACAAATGGCATGTGTGGTGCCAGGAGGGTCACACAGACAGTGTGCTGCACACACCTATATAATTGACATGCGTAGGTGTACTTAGTATGCCTAATAAGGGCCTACCCAGCCAATAAGGACCAGAGGCCTGCTGAAACAAGGCAGGGCCGTCACACCTTCCCCCATAAAAACAAGGTTATACCTTGTAACTTAAAAACCAAGGTCACAAACACAACATAAACAATAAAACCATACCCTAGCCCTTATCCAACCAGAGCCCTTTCTACAGCAGCCTTGTACTGTATAAACAAGGAGCACTTTAAGAAGAAGGGATAAGAACCTGAGCACAAAGGAAAAGAGAGGATACCATAAAAACTCTAGTGGCAAAGTACGGGACAATACATTCCATACTACCTGTCTCAGGGTGAACCCAAAACCAGGGCCAACCAACCAAACCAATCCACCAGGACTTCCACCCGGACGGACCAAACCAAACACCAAACCAAAACGCACCACCAGGGAGCGCAACCATAATGCACAACCCAGGTGCCAACCAACCAACCAACCAACCAACCAATATGCACCACTGGGAAACTCAAGCCAGCTGCAAAACCTACCAAAACCACCAACCAATCCCAGCGCCACCTGTCGGAACCAGAAAACCAACCAAGTGGCCAAACAACACAAACGTCAGCCGACCGATTAACCAGATAACAGGCTGACCAACAAACCATGCCAACCAACAAAACCCACCAACCACCTAACCAAAATATCGAACCAACCAACTACCCATATCCTCCAACTAGCCCATTCACCGATCAACAAAACAACCCCCCCAAACAAATTAAATAGCACCGGCGATGGGGATCCAGCAAAAATTAAAATAAGGCAGGGACAAACTCTGGGCCAACCACATCATGGGCCGTCAAACCCTGGGCTGCCCCCTAAACTACCAAAACATAACCCCCCTTAAACTGACCAAAAACAAGCCGGGATAACTGGATTACCGGATCCACCATCTAAAAGAACAAAGGGTAACAAGTCATGACAAAACAACACAAAACATCACAAAACAGAATCCCGGTTGAGCCCCCATGTTACGACCTGGCTCATGGACCATAAACCAAACAAACCAAACACTTAACAAACAGAAAAACCTAGAATGAGGTGTGAATGTTGCATGCTAACTAAACTAAGCAAAACTAAACAACAAATGGCGTGGTACCAGGAGGGTCACACAGTGTGCTGCACACACCTATAAAATTGACATGCACAGGTGTACTTAGTTTGCCTAATTAGGGCCTACCCAGCCAATAAGGACCAGAGGCCTGCTGAAACAAGGACACCAATTAATCATGAAAAGGAGACAAGAAGGCTAGTGGGGGCCTTAAAAAAGCCAGCTGCCGTTGCAGTATTGAAGTGTAAGGGACATGACAAAGCAGACGATTTTGTGGCGCTAGGAAACCAGGAAGCTGATGCAGCAGCTAAAGCAACAGCCGGATACGCGACTCAGTTTGTTGTATTAGCAGTAGGAGCAGAACAGGAACTGCTGCCACCCTGTGACCTTGAGTAAATAATATCTGGACAACAGCAGGCATCCCCTCAGGAGCAGAGCATGTGGGTAGAAAAGGAGGTGGTTAAGGGAGAAAATGGCTTGTGGAGGTCAGGGGATGATAGACCAGTGTTACCTACAGGACTAGTGGCGTCAGTACTGAGAGAGGCTCATGGGTTAACACACTGTGGGAAGGCACAAATGAAGCGCGAGCTAACTCACTGGTGGCACCCTTACCTAGCATCTATGATAGACAACCATGTGCATGAGTGGGAAGTGTGCAAAGGGGTTCAATGTGAGACCCACCATAAAACCACATGAAAGACAGTTCTCCCTTCCTAAAGGACCAGGGCAGGAACATTTTAATTACAACACAAATGGCCCTTTACATTGCACTTAAATTATGTTATACAGTTGACTGTAGCCTTTTTTACACTCTACTTGCCTTTTTTGGTTGTTTGATTCTCTTACTGAACGTTTTTTGTATACAACAATGTTTTGCGGGACCCCTATGTGGGAACGTAAGAGTGCTCTATTAGCATGCACCGTAACTGCAATTGTTTTGACCTGCTGTCTCCAGGGTGGAAGGAGGCTTTGGGGTTGGGTAGGGGGGAAGGGGTAGAAATGGGTGTTTTGTCTATGTGTTTGTCTATATGTTGTTTATGTGTTTCCTTCATTTGGTTTTTATTATTTCTAATGTTTTATGGATTTCACAGATGTCCATCTTGGCCTTTTTCATTGTTTGTTTCACCTATTTCTTTTAAGCACTTAGATGGCGGGTGAGGCTGGTACTTGTAATGCGGGAGGTGGTTCGCACATACCAATCAAGTTTATATCCTGGAATGTGAAGTCAATGAACACCTCTGTTAAGAGATCTAGGATCTTTTCTCACTTAAATCAGCTAAGTGCAGATGTGGTGTTCTTACAGGAGACTCATTTACGCACCAAGGATCACTTTAGATTACGAAATTCAAGGTTCAATCAGATCGTTCACTCAAACTTTAATTTCAAAGCCAGAGGGGTTGCAATTTTAATAAGCAAGAAAGTACATTTATCAGCATCAAATGTTATTTCTGACACTAATAGTAGATATTTAATCATAACTGGTACTATTTGGCACACACCTGTAATATTGGTTAATGTATACGCTCCCAACTTTGATAACGCTGCATTTGCCAATAGTTTGTTCGGAACAATCCCATCTCTGAACACTCATCTTTTAATTTTTGGGGGTGACCTGAACTGTTCTGATTCTCCAATTTTAGATCGCTCCAATCCCACTACAATGTCCCTGTCTGCCATGTCTAAAACCTTTTCAGATTTTATGGCTCAGTGGTTGTGTGGATCCATTGAGGTTCCAGAACCCCCAGGCTAGACAGTATTCTTTTTTCTTGCATGTGCACCATTCCTTTTCCCAAATTGACTACTTTTTTATTGACCATACGCTGCTTCCCTGGGTGACGTCGTCTGAATACTTACCCATTGTCATCTCAGATCATGGTCCTGTTTCCCTTGACATCATTCTATCGGCGCAGCCTTGTACCCCTCCCTGTTGGAGATTTAATTCCCTTCTCTTGTCTGATGCTGACTTCTGTTCTCTTATCTCCTCCTCCATTGGTGACTTTCTTGTTTTGAACCGGACAAGCTCAACTTCTCACTCTCTACTCTGGGAAACTCTTAAGGCCTACCTGAGAGGGATCATTATTTCTTACTCCTCCCACAAAAACAGAACCTACAGAGCCAGGCTGGATGAACTCTCTAGAGCCATTCTTGACCTGGATTGGCAATATGCCCAGACACTGTCCCCGGAACTGTATAAACAACGCTTAAACCTCCAATCAGAATTCAATCTCTTGTCAACTACAGATGCGGAGCACTTACTTTTGCACTCACTAGCTACCTATTACGAGCATAGAGATAGGGTGAGCCGTTTGTTGGCACACCAATTGAAACGTCGTGCTGCTTCCCGGCTAATTCCCCAAATTACTGATGCCTCTAATAATTTAATCTCTGATACTAAAGAGATCAATAAAACCATTAGGTCCTTCTATTCCTCCCTTTACACTTCAGAGTTTCCATCAGACACAGCTACCATGGCTAGATTTCTTGGTTGCCTGGAGACCCCCACTGTTGATCCTGACTCAGCAGCTGACATGGACTCTCTTCTTAATCTTGAGGAAGTTACTGCATCCATCCGGTCAATGCAAAGTAACAAAGCACCAGGGCCCGATGGGTTTCCAACTGAATTCTTTGAGAAATTCCATAATAAGTTAGCACCCCTGCTCTTATCAGTTTACAATGAGTCACTGGAACGTGACTCGTTACTACAGACCTTAACTCAAGCATCTATAGCACTCCTCCTTAAGAAAGGGAAAGACCCTACTTCATGCTCCTCTTATAGGCCACTAAATCTGCTTAATGTTGACGTGAAAGTGCTGGCGAAGTTGATTGCAAACCGCCTGGAGGTGGTCTTACCAGCTATTATTTCGGAGGAGCAAACTGGTTTTATTAAGGGGAGACACTCCTTCTCAAACATTCGGACACTTTTTAATTTTATTTACTCCCAAAAAGCCTCTGAGTTGATAGTCTCCCTGGATGCTGAAAAGGCTTTCGACAGAATTGAATGGGGGTACCTATTTGAAGTTCTTAAGAAATTTGGATTTGGGGATAAATTTAACTCTTGGATACGTCTTTTATATGACTCTCCCTATGCCAGTGTCTCCACCAATGGCATCCATTCTAAGTACTTTGCCCTGGAACGGGGGACTAGACAAGGCTGCCCTCTTTCCCCACTTTTATTTGCCATAGCTATTGAGCTTCTGTCGATATCCTTGCGAACATCTACCTCTTTTCGAGGCATCTCGCGGGAGGGAGTTGAACATAGGCTTTCACTATACGCCGATGAACTTTTACTCTGTCAGTGACCCTGTAGCCTGTCTACCCCATGTCCTTTCTTTACTGAAAATGTTTGGCTCCTTCTCAGGCTACAAGCTGAACCTTCAGAAAAGTGAATGTGTTCCGGTTAATCCTGCAGCACAACAGCTACATCAGGCAGATTTTCCCTTCCAATTCAGCCACACTGGTTTTGTGTATCTTGGAGTGAATGTAATCCGTACCCTATCTTCTCTTTTTGCAGCAAACTTTGCCCCTCTCCTTACACAAATTAAATCAGATTTCCAGAGATGGGGTAGCTTACCACTATATCTTATAGGAAGGATTAATGCTGTAAAGATGAATATTCTCCCCAAATATCTTTATCTATTTAATTCTAATCCACTGTTTTTACCTAAACCACTTTTTAAATCAATCAATCGGGCTGTTACCACGTTTATTTGGGGAGGAAAGGTACCGAGAGTCAGTAGTCCTTACTCCAGAACTGCACATTCAGTCGCGGGCTGGCTTTACCCAACTTCTTGTAAAATTACTGGGCTGCCAATTTCCATAAACTGTCATTCTGGCTACACACACCTGACACCCTATGGTGCCACCTTGACAAACAGTTGTGCACTTCTACATCCCTCCCTGCCCTACTTTGCTGTTCCTTGCCAACATCCCCGTCTCGCTACACCTGCAATCCAGTGGTACTCTCAACACTTAAGATCTGGTACCAATTTCGACGTCATTTTAAATTCTCTTCCCCATCCACCATGGGCCCTATCAACAATAATCATGTGTTCCCTCCAGCCCTAATTGATAGTGCATTTTCACTTTGGTCAAGGAAGGGTATTAGGTCATTTAATTATCTGTATGACAATGGTAACTTTTCTAGTTTTCCCGATCTGGCTTCTAAAAACTCTTTACCACCATCTCACTTTTTC
>JAODOY010006105.1:0-10057 GCA_025399855.1 Forbesichthys papilliferus | reverse complement strand
ATATATATTTTTTTTTTATTAAGAAACAAAAAATCTGTTAGCAAACGTCATTCATAATTGAAATGCAGCAATAATATGCAGCATGATTTACTATCCTTTTAATACCACTTTTAGACTGTTAGAATACAATTAGACCATTTGAACGCATTTGAACACACACACACACACACACACACACACACTTAAGTGAAAAACAATACAGCCTCTTAAACTGTGGTAACAGCATTTCATGTATTATTGCTGTTTTTTTTTATTATTAATTGTGCAGCCCTAACAAGTCTGTTTCTCACAATAATCTCTTTCTCACACACACAGGATTCATTTGCCTGCCACATTCCTCACAGGGTGAGAGGGAACTTGGCATTCCCCATGGCAGCAGGACCACACACACACACACACACACACGCAACATGGTAGGACACGCCTCACCATTGAACCCAGGCTGTGCGTTGTGTTTGTGTGACAGTATCACGTTATTGGGACTGTTCTCTGGCGCCGTGCCAGCGCCAGGGATAAAGAGACTGTGAGTTTCAACACCAAAACCGTGGCAACGACCAGGCCAAGTTCATGGTGGCGGCGTAACGGAGAAGTCTGAAGACAGGCGATTGACTTCTCGCGACGGGCCGTGAATAAACCCGTCCCTAGGCTACTGTATCGAGACGGGTATAGAGGTGATGGGCGGGTCAGCGTTGTGTGTTGTTGTTGGAGGAGACTTCTTGAGCAACAGCAGGAGAACCACAAACACAATGATACACCTCCCTACGCCTTGCAGTGAGGGATTGTGGGTAAAGGCAAACAGATTATCTCACAAGTGGCCCGAGGCGCTTTTTAAAGAATCCATTTGTTGCTTTTCGCCATCTCACCCGCCGTGCCTTCCCTCCAGTTTCTCCCCCTTTTTCTTCCCGCTTTTCCCTATTGTTCCCCCCACCACAAACACCCCCCCGCCCCGCCGCCCTCGCTCTACCTGTTGACTGAAGTCTCCTTTTCGAGGCCGACAATCAGGCGGAGTTAAGACACCTGTGTAAACCGCCCAGCCAATGACGGGCGTCCCTCGGACAATAAGTAAAATCCCAGGCGTCTTCTCCTCCCTCTCTTTTCTCGTTTCTCTTCCCAGACTCGTTTTCCTTTAACAAGCGCTCTGCCCTTTTCGTCCGACAAAAGCAGCAGGCTATTATGTTTGCCGGTTTGTTTACTTGGCCTTTAAGAGACAGGAGGTATAGCAGTCAGGAGGACGCTGTTCATGTACAAACAGCCCGTGCCCCTCTCTCTCTCTCTCTCTCTCTCTCTCTCTCTCTCTCCCTCTCTCTCTCTCGGCCTGAAAGATGGTTGAAGGTAATTTAAACTGCACCCTGGTGGGGCAGAGGTTTCGTTTACAAGTAGCCATAAATGAGCTGCACCTGCCTTGTCTGACATCTCATCCTTCACATAATGACTGAGACGTACATATATGTTAACTGGATGACCGGTGGGCACCAGTCTTGAATTTGGGCTAGACTCGTGACCCACCGGCCAATGGTGCAGATACATTCACGAGGCTCTCCCGTCTGTATTAAGTCCTCATGTGTGGTCATGTGATGGCCCGCAGCAGCATGACCCAGCACTGAAGGAGGTCAGGTAGGAAGATTAGCAACGGACCTCTGTCTTGTGTCAACATAATAGAGACAGCTCTATAAGGCAGGGATTTCCTCCTTGGGAATCTCTGATAAGATAAAGGCCAAGTGCAGGTCATAAACAAATGCAAAGTCCACATAACAGGGTAACAGGTTTGTGACTCAGTGAGTCTGTGTGTGTGTGTCTATATTTATGTATACACGGTGTTCAAACACAGCTAGAGCCCTTCCTGCAATCTGTTTTCCAGGCGGGACAGCGAGGAAGCTATAAAGCTAAATTCTACTCACGCTCCGCTAAGCAGCGGTGTTTAGTGTCAGTGTGGAATGTACGCAACAGGTATGTTCTCTGGCAGGGACCATCGGGGTAAGCGGAGGGTGGGACGAGGGTGCGTCTGTCTTTTTGTCTATCTGTTCGGGATTACTTCGCTCAGGGCTTTCCCCTGGTATTGAAAGATGCCGCCTCCTCCCATTGCACTAGCCGCATATGGATTAATAATGTGCTGTTGCTGAGCGGCTAGTTATTGTGCTAATATAACCGATAATGGGTTTAAGTGTGTATTCATCAAACGTGGTTAGACACGCCAATGTCAAAAAGGTTTACAGTTTAAGCCGCTTGCCCGTGGTGGTGGTGGATATGTACACTCTTACTGACATCATCCATATACTTTAATGGAACTGTAATTGTCACTGTCAAAGCACCACCTCTCCAAACAGAGATACACAGTATATGCAACATATAATACCTGCAAATGCATTCCGTGCTGGTTTAAGCGCCTAAACAGTATTTGAAAGCACAAAGAAAATCAAAAGGCTTTATTTATTTCATCTTGGTACATTAGGCGTTGGGGCATTTACCGCTTCATGGCTTTATTGGTGTTATTTTAAGCAAATTATAGCCGTCAAACCATCAAATGTTCAAAGACGTTGCGCAGCAGGCTTCAGTGCTTGCGAAGGAATTGCCTTTAAGTGGTGATTACTGGGTATAGGAGAGGTTTTCCTCAAATGCAAAGGCTGTGCTCTGGCAACACTCAGGAGAATGCATCCCAAATGATGAAACCCCAACAGAGAAACAGGAGGCGAAAGAGAAGATAGGGAGCGTGAAGAAAGATGTTGCTGCTAATGAGAATGTACTGGGGAGCAAAATAAACGTGACAAAGCATGAAATAAACAGTTTAGTGTTCATTATTACAATATGAGAAAGGAAAACCACTAGGACCAGAGACAGAGTCAAATAACTTTTAAAGGCACAGCTGCAGCTCACAGGACGTGGCTACAGAGGTCAGCATGCCTGGGCTGGTGGCTTTAGGCCCTGTAGTAATTTTCGCAATACGCCACAAAGACAGTGCAAGGGCTACAATATAAGCATGACTTGATGCAGTGATCAAGCTAGACAGTCCCTTGTTCTCAATGATCTCTGCCCTGCCCACTCTAAACACAAATGTATTTAACAATAATTAATTATAATAATAATAATTATAAAATCTTTATTTACTTTACTTTTACTTTACTACATACCAGAGCACATAATGTCACCCCATTCAGCACCATTAAAAAAATAAATGTTGTATTTTTATTTAAAGGCAGGGTCTGTTAGCTACTACTACAGTACTACTCCCGTGTGATGCTCGCAGGAGCAGTTAACGAACTTTTAACTGTGGGTGGATGTTGTTGTTTTTGACTAAATACATTTATAACAAACAATTGGGCTATTATTAATTCATAATTAATCCATAATCGCCTATGTTTCGTACAAAACCTTCTAGTAAGCCTATAACAAAAATGCATTCTGTTTCTGCATTTGATTTCTGGGTGTGCCATGTGCCAGGTGGCACCGGCACACCCTTGGCTACGCCAGTGGCACAGAGAACTGTAAGCTTTTGACAAAGTGTATTAGCTTACAATCACAGCATATACATTTTTTAAATAAATGGAAAAACTAAACTTGGTAAATACAGCAATGTGTTGCCCGGAATTACGGATACAGACTTTGAGAGACAATGCTAACACCCAATGAAAATCGACTTACGCACCTGAAAGTGCTGTTGAGCTTATATTATGTGTATGTGTGTATGTGTATACTATACACACACTATATCTCATGAAGTCATGAAACTGTCTCAGTAAAAAGAAACTACATTCTGAACATAAGAACAAACCCAATAATAATAATAATAATATTACTATTTTTATTATTATACATTCAGATCATTGACCTTTGTCCTAGGGTGCTCTGGTACCACGTACACTTATAAGCATCGTTATGTTCGAACATGGTGTTTCTTATAGACAGTCCATGACTAGCGCAGAAGTCTAACAACAAACGCCCGCTCGGGTTTAGATCAGAGAGGCCGTTCCTCCCAATCACACCTCTCCAGGTATCTCCATCATTGCTCACATGTGCATTGTAGTCTCCCAGTAGAACTATGGAGTCCCCTACTGGAGCTCATACAGGACTCCCTTCAGGGTCTCCAGGAAGGCTAAATACTCCGAACTGCAGTTCAGTGCATATGCACTGACAACAGTCAGAGTACCTTCCCCCCACAACCCATAGTCGCCTTTGTCACCAATCCTGTGTGATATTCATGGACAGGATATCTAGGCGTAGTCGTGATGTGGAGGGGTTGCGGTTCAGTGGCCTTGGGATCTCATCACTGCTTTTTGCAGATGATGTGGTCCTGATGGCATCATCGGTCTGTGACCTCCAGCACTCACTGGATCGGTTCGCAGGTTAGTGTGAGGCAGCTGGGATAAGGATTAGTAAGCAAAATCTGAGGCCATGGTTCTCAGCAGGAAACTGATGGAGTGCCTACTCCAGGTAGGGAATGAGTCCTTACCCCAAGTGAAGTACCTCGGGGTCTTGTTCAAGACCATGGTCATGAGGGGACATTGGAGCGGGAGATTAGCCGGAGAATAGGAGCAGCGGGAGCGGTATTGCAATCACTTTACCTCACCGTGACAAAAAGAGAGCTGAGACGGAAGGAAAAGCTCTTTTCGTTCCTACCTATGGTCATGAAGGGTGGGTCATGAACGAAGTTGAGGTGGTACGTGCATCTAGTAAGGATGCCCCCTGGGTGCCTCCCTTGGGAGGTGTTTCAGGCACGTCCAGCTGGGTGTCCAGCTGGACGTGCGTGGAGGCCTCGGGGAAAACACAAGACTAGGTGGAGAGGTTACATCGCCACTCTGGTCTGGGAACATCTTGGGATCTCCCAGTCAGAACTTGCTAAAGTGGCTTGGGAAAGGGAAGTTTGGGGTCCCTTGCTGGAGCTGCTGTCCCCGCTATTCGACTCCAGATAAGCAGGTTAGGATGGATGGATGGATATTTTAATTGTGTCACACTAAATGACTACATAATGGGTCATATTTCTTATTGTGCCTGGAAATAGCCATTATTTTCATAAACTAAAACGTACATTATGTTGAAAATGGGTTCTCCAGTGAAGTCTAGATTAATTAGAACCCATCCCAGTAATCAAACGCCAAAATGAATTCCTGTTGTATAATCATATAATGGTGTCACATAGGTGACACATTTTGTCAGTTTTGTGAAAAAAATGTGATGCATCATAATCATTTGGAGTGGGAATAAAGACTTACAATCTATAGTTTCATAAACATTGTATATTTCAAATCGATGTTAAATCATCATCATCATCATCAATCAATAATGTATAATTGACATTAATTTGACCATTAACAAAAAAAATAAGTGTCACGTTAATAAACCAAATGCAGTTTTAAGCAATCTCAGTACATAATAATAAAACATACTAGCTAACCTATCACTCTTTCTGCTCATTGGACATAAAATTACATGTTACAGTTAGCAGAACAGTCAAATATTAATTTGGTTAGTTAGATAAGTTAATTAATTTGGTTAGTTAGATAAATATATAACAAAATATGCTAGGATGTTAGCTCACAAGCTGTGGCTAATGGCTGTACTGCTATCATACAGTAGTCTAAATCTTCTCAGTTGTTTTGTTCTGCAACCTGGCCTCAATGTGAGGACCTACTGTTTTGCTCATTTACCCTCATTATCCAAACACTCCTCTAAGGACTGCTTACCATTTTGATACCTATACCCAAATAGCCTTTCAAAACATAAAGATAAACATTTGTTCTTTCCATGGGTATGAATACACTTGCAACCGCAGTTTCCTTGGACCAAATAATCTCCAAAATACTGATAAACTCATTAAAAAAAAAAAAACAGTTCTCATCCAGATGAGGGGTGACCACAAGACTATATTTAAGATCACATGAAATAAAATAAAGGATATTTGAAGACCAATATGATTAACTTTAATACAATGAATGACGACAATAGTGGAATAAAATATGATGACTCAACCATACAATAAAAACAATAAATGCATTTGGGGAATACAATAAATTAATTCAATTACCAAGTGAGAGAGATAAAGTAAGGTTGTGTAAGCTAAGTTAGCTGCATTGGGTGGAGGAGGAATTTGTGCCTTTCAGGGTTGACCCAGAATCTAAACACAGCAAGCAATGTTTCTAAAAGGTTTTCTAAATCCTGAAGGTTTGACTTGAATCCACAAGACAAGCTGAGGTCAGTGTTCTGGGGCCTAACACGGCCACTACAGTCGCTAACAAAGCCGCAATGTGATATGCTAGCCTACATCGTGGCGTCAGCTAACCCCTGCGCACAATAGGACCCATGTGTGTACCTGTGAGGCGGTTTTTCTAAGATCTTCCTGGGGCTCTGAACTGGACATCTGCCAGGACTGGAGCACCCCCACTAAAAACAAATACCGGTCCTATTAATGTGTTCTGTTAGCACGTGTCTATACCCTCACCCCCATGGACGGTCAAAGGTCACTGCCCTGTTGAGGGTGAAAGGACACTTTTACTTGAAAAGTTTGATTCTTTGGTCACTGGTTGGATGGGTGAGAAAGCAGAGGAAAGAAAAGACGTGAAAACACCTGCGGTCCACACAGACAGAGATAGAGAGAAAGAGAAAGACAAAAGATCTGTCATTTTAATGGTCAATTTTATGACCTGGGAGAAAAAGGGGAGGGCAGCCAAGTTGACCCATTACTAAACAGTGTCTCAGGCAGCTGGGCGCATGCAGATGCATCAGGGAGGGCCTTTGTATTGCAAACTAAGAGACAGATGGATGTCTCCCAGCGGCCGAATGGCACCAGGGTTGAATTCCCAACATGCCCCATCCTACAATCTCACTCCTACCTAATCCATTTATCAATTGAAATGCATCACGAGCAGCGACGCACGCCTTTATCAAGGTTCAAACACGCATAAAGGTAGTAAAGTAAAGGATTTCCATTTACAGGAAAATGCAGGGATGGGTGGGTGGATGGACTGAATGGGCAGGATTCTTGGGGGGGTGGGTTGTGGATTAAACAAGCTTATCCGAGGGGCTGGGCCATGAACACAAGCAGCAGACCAATTCCTGAAGAGCTGAGAGAGTGAAAAGGCCCTGTAGCATGTCTAATGGGACTTAAGCAAGGAGAGCCCTTCCATTTTCAGCAAACTTAGACAGGCCTGTAGAACTATAGGAGCAGATTAAATGTTTCCCTGCTCGGGGCGGGTGGGGGGGGGAGCCTGTCATGAGCTAGACATTATAGCTGTAAGATGAATGGCTTCTTTACTGGATTTTTGTGCTTGTAGCATGGCTAACCTTCATGTTCGCCCCCAGACCCCACCTCCCTGCCCCTCTCTCTCTCTCTCTCTCTCTCTCTCTCTCTCTCTCTCTCTCTCTTACCTGAAGCAGGGGGAGAAGTAAGCAACAGATTAGCAGGGCCTGGAGAAAAAAGCGTCTCTAGCATACCGTAATGCGCGCTGTCAGTCCGACACATTTTGGGGGGGTGGGGGGCTGCACAATGCCTCCTTGTTCTGACTGGCCCACCACTTTACCTTTGTATCTCTCTCTCTCTCTCTCTCTCTCTCTCTCTCTCTCTCTCCTCTCTCTTTCTCTCTCTCTCTCTCCTGCCACAAATCAAGTGTAAAAACAGAGGGGGAAATCGTATCTTTTTTTTTCTCTGTGGGGTACCCTAATTAAGGCAGACATGTTGACTCCCATCCAAAGTGTACAGTAAATCAACGCTTGAGGAGGGTGGAGTGACGGAGCAAGGGAATAAGGAAAGGTGTGATGCAAAGGGAAGGGAGGGAGGCATCAAGGCATGGCTGACATTCCCTCGACTACAGAGCACAGCGGTTACATCAGTGTGTGTGTGTGTGTGTGTGTGTGTGTGTGTGTGTGTGAGCAGAACAATAACAGACATGTTTGAGAGAGTGTGTTTGTGTAGGCTTGTGTTGGCAGGTCATGATGGGAGGATAATTTGATAGGCACACAAACTGTAATAGGCTGGACCAGAGGAGATAATTGCAGATGTGTAACCCCAACAGCCTCTTTCTCAATATTACTGCCTTTCTTACTGCAATTCTCTGTCTGCTTTGCAATCCTACGCACACACACACACACACACAGAGAAGCATGTCCTTGTGATTACTATGTTTACCAGTCTGCCTTTTCCCAATGAGCGCCATCTGTACGTTAAACTGAACGTTTTTAGAAA
The DNA here is from genome assembly GCA_025399855.1 of Forbesichthys papilliferus. Taxonomy (NCBI): domain Eukaryota; kingdom Metazoa; phylum Chordata; class Actinopteri; order Percopsiformes; family Amblyopsidae; genus Forbesichthys; species Forbesichthys papilliferus. Next base: position 1,887 of record JAODOY010006105.1, on the reverse strand, counting down.
CATTATGACAAAAGAACGTATAGGATTCGCATCAATCGCACCACTGTTGCACAAACAAAGTTAGCAGAAAGTTGGGCTGGCTTTTATTTTTGGGTACACTTAAGAATCTCGTTCCCACATTTGGGAACCTCCCCCCAACGTCAGTGCAAGAGTGAGCAAGTTGGAACACACGGGCAAAGTCTCAAATCACTGACGTTGAGTTAAATATCTTGAGAATTGGGACAACCCCCTCCTTTCCCTCCATAACAGTCATTACATAAACACCATCAATCCCAACAGCTGATTGGCCGATTTTGGGTGTTTTTAGGGATTGCGAGCGAGTCTACACAAAATAATGATTATCATATTAAAACTAAAAGCTGGCTGTTGGAAAGGTTTACATGTCATTATAAACCAGTATTTTAAGACAGTCATTATGGAATTAGACGTCCACCCTGTCTCTTGTCTGTAGGCAGAAAACCTTCTCTGCCTTCTTTAAGGGGGAATATAAGGTTAAGGTAATGCCTCCATCATTTCACACTGACATTAGTGGGCAGTCTGGGCTGCTGGTTAAATGTAGTTTCATACTAAAATGAAACATCCCCCCATTTAGGAAAAGAAACACCTATAGTTTTACTACACCAAACAGTGATTTTTATAAAGTTAACAAGCGATGTAATTCCCTAACACGAAGCACAGATCTATAGACATTACATTGTAAACTACAAGCAGACATTCATTATTTTTCTGCACAAAGTATACAATGAAATGTTTTGAAAATGACTCTTCAAAAGAGGTGACTGTAAATGTAGTTATCCAAATCCAATGTTGTTTGTGTGCAGATGTATTATGAAAATAATATTTTGTGAGTTAATATTTCCAAGAGGCCAAATCATTTATCAAGTTGCTGAGTATGTGGGCATATTTGAAAGCTTGACAGAGCCCTGTTTTAATTGGCTCAAACAACACAATAGGTATGTTAAGACTTGACAGAATTGACGTAAAAACCTGCCTTTTAAGTCACTCTCTCCAGCTCGTCTGAACACAGTTCCAAATTCTTTATGTGAACATTTCCATTGATCTTTTGACTCGCTCATGCACACAAATGCTGGCACTGTCTTGAATGTGTTGGAGGCACAATTATCTCGGTCACATCTCTAGCTGTCTGCACCGAGAGCTCATCGAGGCTCACATCTCTGTTTAGCATAGTTTCAAAAGGTGTTTGGTGCCAACCTTATGAAGTAGCGATACATACTGCTATTGGTAGGAAACACTAAATCAGTCACCAGCGCCTCATGGAAAGTATTGTTAATGGTTTCTACAACAAGACATCCATTCTGAAGGTAAACACACTACTACAGTAGGTGTCAAATACAGCATTCAATTCACACTCCTGATGCACCGCAACTTTCATTTAGCACAATCCATGTCTGAATTACCTCCAGGCAGGGAAATGGAAGAACTGCTGTGATCATTCAAGTGGATTTGGTATGTGAGATCAATACGAGATTGTGGCTTGCATCTCTACAACAGTTCAGACCTCCATTGTGTAATCTCATCTGAAAGAATGACTGCATCCATGGCAATATCCAGAATGTCTTTGACTCCGTCAAGCCGTGAATCCAATCCCTTCACAATTTACTTGGTCGGGACAAAAGCTACACTCTTTGAAGGGCCCCCGCACCCTCCACTCATCGTATAGGACATGGGTGCCACCGCCCCCACGGTGTCCGCAAAGCTGCCTGCCTTCAACGCAGTAGACAAAACAAGTAGCAGGCAGGATTTGTTTGGATAGAGCTCACCTGGTGTGCACACACACACACAAACACATACACACACACACACTCACACATACACACAACTAGGACTCCCGCACCTGTGGTACGCACACACACACACACTCACACA
>JAODOY010006103.1:0-10058 GCA_025399855.1 Forbesichthys papilliferus | reverse complement strand
CCACCCCCCCCCCCCCCCCCCCCCCCCCTCCCCAGCAGACGCACACGGATGCAGCCACCGGGCAGGTCCCCCATGACCTGATGGACAGCCTGGCCCAGCTGGAGCAGCTAATCACAGAGCTGCAGGAGATGAGTGGCAGGCTGCGTGGCCAATAGGGGACGAGCCCGCCCCCCTCAGCATCGACCCACCCGCCACTTAACAACGGACCGTGAAACCTCTACAGACCCTCCTAGAGCTCGTGTGTGGTAATGCACATGAGCTTTGTAAGATCCTGGACTCGCTGGCTGGATAACTGACATGCTAGCTGGCTAACTAGCAGGTTGGATAACTAGCTGGCTAACTTGCAGGCCGGCTAGTTAGCTAGCTAGCTGGCTAGTTAGCTGGCTAGTTAGCTGGCTAGAGTGCATAAAACCTTGCAGTGCCTTGAAATTGTTTTATTATAGACACTGAGCAGAGAGAGAATTTTTACTGGAGAAATGGTTAATGGACCTCTGGATATTTCAAAATAGACGCTTGTGGGAGGGGAGGGACAATTATTTTTGTATAATAAATGTTTCATTAGTTGCATTTTTATACGGGAAATGCCTTAATTGTGACTGTATGTGATGGTGTTACGATGTATGCCTTTGCTTCTCTGGAATGTGTTCGTATTGTTTTACAGCCAGTTTTTAAATGTAGTGATGGGGAGCATCAGTGGCATTGGAGTAAAAAAAAATGCCTGTAACTCCCAGAACTCCGCTACATCCGGTGTATTTATCTGTGCTTTGGGCCAGTTACTAGGTGCCATGTTCACACAAGCGACGTGTACAGTACAGAAATCCACCGCCGCATAAGATGCCTTGCCATCATGAAAACCTACAGTATATAATCTTAAAGCCTAGCATGTAAAGGTTTAGTCTTTAGTTTGACAGCACACTGACTATCCCCCCCCCCCCTCCTCACTGTTATTTGAGTTCAGTTGCTCCAGCCCCCCTCGGGCTGTTTGGGGATGGAGATGGTTGTCTCTCCGTGAAGATAGGAATTGTGAGTGTGAATGAGTGAGTTAGTTAGTGAGTTAGTTAGTTAACAACCACGGCCGTAAGCCATGAAAGGTTTATTCTAGCCGCAAAAACCAGCAACACATACTGTACAAGCTAACGCTATAGATTGTGGTTATAATAATAATAACAGAAACGAAAGTGTTCTTTCTCCCTGTGTAGCATCTCAAAATGTAATATGCGCAATGCAAGCCGACTACGTTTATAACCTTTATAGTGTTCTACCTTGGTGACTGGTTGGCCACGTCCCTGCCACAAAGTTGACAGCGGGACTGCTCACGTGAGTCTTCCTACTTTGGAGCACGCCTTTGCAAGTCTTCAGATGGGCTTTAAAGCTTCCCACTGCGTTTTCCGCCCCACCCATATTTAATCCAAATTGTATTAGACGTCCCCAGACGGTATTCTGGACCTGCGTGGCAGCTTTGCGTTGCTTTGTGTGGGTTGGTGAATTTCTACTGTTGCTACATTATGCCATTGTGTGTCTCAGTTCTTTACTTGTATAATCTTAAATGTTTCATCATTAAAAATTATCTGTATTTTTAGGGACTCTGATCTATGAACCCTCCTTTTAATAGCATATATTATGTTATCAGACATGGAGCATATGTATACGTTTGTCCTCTACACACAAAAATCATCTCCACCGTTGTCTGCATATGGTGTACTATGCTGATTTAATGTGTTGTGCTAACTTGGTGGAATAACAATGACTATGAATGTTAAGGTCTGCATTGTGAATTTTGACATTTACTTTTCACTGAATAAATGTGCCTGGTCACAGGTGAAAAATCTTTCCTTGACATGTCAACATATTGTACACCTATCCACTAACCCCAAATTTGTAGCCATGACGTAAAGTCGCTCTTTGATGTCAGAAAACTGGGCCAAGAATTTCTCAGTTTTACCTCTGAGCATTTTTTTCCAGCATTCCTGGTATTCCTCAACCGGCAACTAACCATGTCCTGGAGGAGCTGATGTCATCGTTGGTCAGGGAGGCTACGACCATGTCAGGTTTTACGTATGTGACAAAGGCACGAATGTGCCACAGGCCCTGCGTGATGACATGGTTGAACACTATTTATAGCCTGAGCTAAAGCAGAGCGGACTGTAATTAAGCCTAACACATTTACAATCACAAATGTGAATTACAAATGTGACTTTGTTGGCTGACACAAATGTGTATGTACATAAAACATGTCAGTTATCATTTGTAATTTTCGAGTTGGGCTTCAAATGATTTCTTAAGTTTAGCATTCTCCTCTGGAAATACTTTATTAGCCTGAGGCTTTCACTAATTTGTTCCTAATGTGTTTAGTTGATGTGCTATACTCTGGTGGGATGGGGGAGGGCTTCCAGGAAGGAATGTCCTAGGACTTCAAACAAGTTCACAGTTGGTGAACCCCGGTCTCCTGACGTGTCTCTGGTGAGGCTGTCTCAACCATCCGGTGGACGATGGAACTGTTCCCAGGGGCATCTTTGGCCATGTTCTGACCTTTTAGTGAACAGAGGCTGCTGTTCCTTGTGAACATTTCCTGGTTCTGTGACACAGCATGTATGGGGGGTTACAGGGTGATAATGAACCCCTCCCTGTTTATTTTTTTTAAAATTTTTTTAAACCTGCCATGTCTTTCCCAAAATATCTGGCAGGCTGCTTTTTCCCCACGCCCTTGCTTCCTATTTTCCAGAGAGGGCACGCGCACACACACATGCATACATACAGTATATACATAGCCTACATACAGGCTACACACATGCACACACAACCTCCAGAGTCCAGTCTGAGTCATGTTAAAACTGCCAATCACACAAAGCTGACTTTTTTAGCATTCCTTATTTGTGCGTGAAATGGCGCTGTGTCTCCATTCTCCAAACCCACTCGCACTGACTGCAAACTATAAGCACAAACATTCTGGAAGTGTTGGGGATCAACGTTCCATTTTAGCCCTCTATAAATTATTTAGGTGAACTTATGACACTGCAGTAAATGTTTCCCGAACAGAAGTCCTAAAACGTGATTGCTTGCTTCACAACCGTGACAATGAAATTCAGGATCCTGGACGATTCGCTCGGCTCATTTTCCCAGACGGTGACAGCAATGGGCCTATGTGTCAAATGACTCAGCTGGCATACAGTACAAAAACATAAATGTGTCTGCGTGTACGTTGCTGTACCTTAGAACGGTTACTAATAACTAATGTAAGTGTAATTAACCATTTCTATATGCACTACTGTAACTATTAGAATAGATAAAGCTACTAACTAATAAGTTAGAGCATCCAATGAGTAGTTAGCACTCAGTGAATGAATAGTAAACTTTTAAAAACGTTTAAATAATTTAAACAATTTATTAGCATGTCATTTTATAATTAAGTGATTGAACTAATGAATAAATATCCATCCATCCATCCATCTTCATCCACTTATCCAGAGTCGGGTCGCGGGGGCAGCAGCTCCAGCAGGGGACCCCAAACCTCCCTTTCCCGAGCCACATTGGAAGCTCTGACTGGGGGATCCCAAGGCATTCCCAGGCCAGTGTGGAGATATAATCTCTCCACCTAGTCCTGGGTCTTCCCCGAGGCCTTTTGTCTCTGTCCTAATGAATAAATACTATTACCTTAAGTTATTAGTAGTAAAACAAATAGGTACTATTTGAATACATTAATTAGTGTAGTAGATAATGAATGAATAGTATACTAGTACCTAATAAATAGCTATACTGTACAAATGGAAACTATTAGCAACTATTGGAAACTTTACTAGTCTCTTAAGAATAGGCCTACTAGTCTTGAGTAGGCTACATCTATATGCTTGCCATATTTTGTACCAACTGTGCATATGTAATTTTGTGCTATTTAAAAATATGAACTGTTTAAAAACAAATTTGCTTATGAAACATTGACACAATAGTATGTGATAAATAGTTTAGTATAGCATACTACACACTAAATGCCTGGAATGTTGTAAAGGAGAGATAAATACATGCAGGCCAATACATCATCTTGACCTCTTCTAAATCAAGTAGCATTGATATGCCTACTTGTTTTATGTAGCAAATGTATTCAGTTAAAGGCAAGTCTGACTGGAGTGAGTACCACCCTTGAAAATGTCGTGCAAACTGTTGCCTACCTTTCTACAGACCTATAGCAGAGGCAAGAGAAACGGAGCATGTAAAGCTTTGTTACATGTATATTGCCTACTCTGTAGGCCTTCATATTTTTGCTGGCGTATAGGCTACAGGCCTACATATTATAGGCCTATGCTACTTACATTGTGTTCATTTCCAACCGTTCCAAACTTTGACATTGAGAGAAAACAGCTGTGATACGCACGTGTGCCTTTGGGTGCGCACCAAGAAAGTTCAGTCTGTGCGTAAAGGTGTGCGTGCGTGTGTGTGTGTGTGTGTGTGTGTGTGTGTGTGTGTGTGTGAGAGAGAGAGCTTACTTTCGTTGTCCCAGACATTTAACGGCCTTTTTTTTTTCCAGTGTTCACTCCCGCTGTGTAACTTTTATTTTTTTTATTTTTATAAATGCGTGGTTCCAACAGCCTTCCCCCACCGTGACGTCATGTCTGGCGGAGATTGGCCTGCTCAGCCCCCTCGCACCAACTCCCCCCGCCCCCCTACCCCCATCCCGACTCGTCCTCAGAAACTTTTAAAGAGTTTTCAATCCCATCTGCGGAGAGAATTAGCCCGCACACATACGTACGCTCGTATACCCGTAGCGGCCGTGACATCTGCTGCACTCCGCCGGTTATGTATATAGACAGTTGGAATAGAGCTGCTTTATTCGTTCGTGTAGGCGTTCTTTTTCCTCTGAGTTTTGTTTAAAGTAGCCGCCGTGTTTCACCATTTAGACTGAACGTTTTGGATGTTCATATTATCCCGTCGCTTTTGGGAGTCGACACGTTGAGGAAAAATGCTCAGGGATCTAACTTTTCTCCTCCAGCAAAAGTGACAGGAGTTGTCGTCCTTGGGGGTGAGAGGGGGGCTACTTGGACAACGAAGAAAAAAGCCTTCACACCAAACCACTTAAAACCCTCCTTGCGGGAACTTAATCGACTCACTTTGGCCTTTCTCCGTCGGATCTATTGCGGCCATGGCTATGTTTAGGTGGAACTTCTTCTTCTGTCTAGGTCTGTTCGTCTCGCCGGTCTTGGTGGTGTCGGCGGACCAGGCGCAGAGCGGCTTCAGGAGACTCTACGTGTTGCAGCCCGGACCGAGCAGCTCAGACGGCGTGCACGTCAGCTCCATTTCATCGCGCTCCGGGGCCGCAGGGCAGCCGCGCGCCTACAACGTGGAGCTGACGGCGAATTACGGCCGACCTGCGGCCGGACGGAGCCGCAGAATGGGGAACCAGGCAGTACCGATTCCGATCGGCCAGGACGCGGCGTTCACGCAGCAGCACCATCAACAAGTTATCCGCCAGAGCAGCCACAGCATCCAGCAGACGCACCAGATGCAGACGTCAGGGTAAAACGAGCTGTGGACGATCTGAACTCATATACATTCTCCCATTTACACTTCACAGTGCACTGTAACATATACAACAGGCCTATTACAGTTGTCTGTGACAATGGCCTACTGTTTGTAGCCCAGTGAGTCAGTCTACTTCACAGGTTATGTATGCACGTTTTGCTTGGTGAAATAGTTGAAAACTACTCTTGGCCTATTAATAAGGATGTCTATGCCACATTTTGAGTATGCAACGAGTAAAAGTTAAAATAATACACTTAATCCAAGCAATATACCGTCGTAGTTATAGGTTACCCTAGACCCATACGGAGGGGTTTGTGGTGGGCCTTACCGAGAACCCATCCATGGACAGCCAGGAGCTGCAAACCCCACTTCCACACCTGGAGAGTAATTTCAGACCACAGACGAGGCCCAGCCTGTATGAGACCAGAGGTCACACACCTCCACAGCGGTGGTGGAGTTGTGTAGGGTGGGAGGGGGTAATCCCTAGCCTGGTGTAACCAGACCCACAATGCACCTGGTGAACAGGGTATGGCCACCCCTTTGTGTTAACAGTTCCTCCTCATAGACGTAGACATCTGGTTAAGTGTTTAAGTGTTGGAGCAGATTTGAACCAATCGGCGTTGCTACAGATGTTTGTATCACTTGATCTAGCTCTACCGTCATCTAGAAACATGCTTGACTTCAACGTCACACTTAGCGTAGCCTCCTTTAGCCACCCCCCATTGGTCACTGCTTGGTCCACCATCCCGGGTGGCTACGTGTCTCCAGACCATAATATCAGTGAACCTTGAGATGAGAGCAGTAATGGGTGCCAGGCTAGGATTTTCCTGCCTGGAAGATTGTGGGTTTGATCCCCAACAAGCCTGGCCCTCCTCTCAACATCCTTGAGCAAGGTAACACCTGCTCACTGTACATTGCTCTGGATAAAAAACGACTGCTAAATACATAACCTGATTGTATTTGGAAATGGCCACATAGACAGATATTATACTTAATGTAGTATAACAAATGTTTTCAGTGTGGTGTGTCTTAACGTGTTTACGCAGGAATTATTGGGGGATCACAAGCTTTGTCCAAGATCTGTCCAATAGCAATTCAAAGTGTAACGGTGTGTTGCTATAAAAACAGCCAAAAGGCTGTGTATGTCTATGTATCCTAATAGTGTGTGTGTGTGTTCCAGGGTGAACGTCTGTGGGGGCCAGTGTTGTCACGGGTGGAGCAAGGCCCAGGGCTCCCAGCGCTGCACCCAGCGTACGTACACACGCACAAACACACGCACACCCATATACTGTATATCGCATATACATGCACACATTCACACACACACGCACACATATGCAAGCATACACGCACGTTCACACATGCATATACATGCACATGTGCACACACACACAGCTTTATTCCAGTTAACCGAACTTTTTCTCTCTGCAACTTAAATTTGTTGTTTTTGTTGTTATTATTAATAATAATAATAATAATAATAATAATAATATATGTTTTGCATTCCATTCCCCTTCCCTTCTTGTGATTTGTGATGTATTATGCTTTTGTCCTGGCTGGGGGTGGTGGTGTTGGGGCAGATAAAGATCGAGGGCATACGGGTGGGTGGTTTCCAGATGCGGGTGGGAGCATGGCATGGGGGAGGGGGAAGGTATTCTAAGGGTGCCATTGTTCCAGCTCTAACTCCATGTACATACGTATACACAGTATCACATCGTCACGGAAACCTACGCTTGTCCTGGATTAGATTAGGGCTGCATCCCATAGTCAACAAAAGGTCCTATCCTATAGCCGCCTTGACCTCGACTGAAAACACCATGAGGTCAAGGAAAGATGCGAGGGGTGGATGTTTTGAAGCGGGTCTGCCCTGGTGAACCTACAACGTTCCAAAGACCCAAAGCTGGACACTAGAATGACATTTTATAGCCTACTTTGCATGCTTTCCTAACATGGACAATATGACTTGTTGTCCATACATTCATGCATCATCACCCACATATCGGTGGTCGGGTTGCCGGGGCAGCAGCTCAAACAGCGGGACTCCTAAGTTTCCAAAGTTGTAATTGAAGTTGAAATGATGTTTTATACCAATCACAAAAAGAAACAAAATATTTATATTTATGTTTAGAGATATTAATGTTTAGAGATCTCCTTTGTGAACTATATTCTACGTTACGTTCTAAAGATCGGGAAATGCAATAATTTTCCGGGCAAATGTGGGTCCTGACAGTGTTAGACCAGTTGAGGACCACTGGTTTAAGCGTGTCCAGTGATGTGACACGGTAGCCAGCTCCAGCCACCTCACCCCACCAGAAGCAAGAGAGAGAGAGCGTTACATCCCAGGGGGGCTCTGAGGGTTGTTCTGTGTGATCAATAAGACCAGGCTTGTTGAAAGGTGCTGTTCACTGGTCGGCCTCTGGGGGCAGTGGGCTGCCCTCGGATCTGGTCATGGGGATGTAAAGTGATGCAGGCAGCCACCTGTGGTTTCATGGGGGAGACCGGCTGTGTGTGTGCGTGCGTGCATGCGTGTGCCATTGTGTCTGTCTGTCTGTGTGTTTATGGCATTGTGTATGTGTGTGTTTGTCTGTTTGTGGGAGGGTGGGGGGGGGGGAGAGACAGAGAGAGAGAGAGAGAGAGAGAGAGAAGAACTCCTGGCTGGGTGCCGGTGGGCCGGATCACTTCCCTGTGTGGCCGTGGGGCCTCATCTTGTTATTTAAGACGCAGACAGCTCTTTCTCTCTCTACAGACTTCCTGGGGGGGCAGCCATGTTTAAACTCTGGTGGTGGTGATGGGGGTCTGTGTGTAATAGCTCCCGGGGGGCGATGGGGAAAGGGGGGGAGGCTGTCTGGAGAAAGCCTTGTCACGCTACAGTGTGTGTGTGTATGTGTACATGTCTGTCGGTGTGTGTGTGTGTGTGTGCATCCATAAATGCTCATTGAGATGTTTTGTACATCTGTGCGTGCGTGCATGTGATGATATGTACTGTATTTGTGTGTGTGCGTGCATGTTAGACATAAGTGAAATAAGTTTAAGTGCTGTCTACATTTGACCAAGGAGAGTTGCCACTGTTTTACTGACCACATGATAGACCTGTCTATGAACCTTCCGGAAAGAGATGTTTGCTTCTCGACTTGGCATCCACATACAAAGACATGTGACTCTGACATCGCAAGTTCACCTTTTGTCCATAGCAGACAGTGATTTAATAGACAACCAGGAAACATTCCAACACAAATCTCCTCCTGACTCTGCACGAGAAATGATGTCTCATTATTAAGTTAAGATGAAGAAGAATGCCCTATTTAAATCTACCTCAAGTGAACTTTGCAGCTCTGTCAGCTCTAAATGGGATTCTAGCACAATTTGCTTACTGCTAAACAAAAATGCAGATAAAATTGAGTGCTAGATAGATGGCAAACCTTTATGATTCAGGCTTATGTTTGAGATTATCTTAAACCCCATGTGTCCTAAATCCCCATATGTGTTAAATTAACTCTTCAACCTATATTCTGGATGTGTGTGTGACACGCACACACACAAACACACACACAGTCAGTGCATGTACTTTATATTTAAATAGACTGTATGCATATTTAGATATGTGTGTATATATAATATGCTCTTGTGTGCACCTGCCAAGACCCATATCTCCCCACAGCTCTTGCCCAACAGGCAAGCAACAGCTCCAGGAAAACAAATGAAAAAGAGAGCAAAGAGCCCCATAAATCACATCGGGGGAATATGTCTCCAGCCCGTGCAGCGGTTATCTGTGTTAGCGTCCCACCGGAGCAGACCTGGGCAAAGTCAGGCCCGGAGGCCAGATCTGGCCCTTTGACACATTCTATCCGGCTTGCGGTACATCAAACAATAATAACGCAACATAAAATGACTTGATAACGTCCGCAGAGTACCTTACTTTATTTACTACTGCGCAAAAATTAAAAATGGTTAAATTAAAATTTTTATTTCATTTTGGTTATGAAAATAATGTTTCTACGAAATATGCATGAATGCAATATGCAAGTTTATAAAGTTAGCTATTTTGTTATTTCCTAAAAAGAAATGTACTGTAGCATTCTGGTTCAAAAAGTAGTGTGTCTGGCAATGTTCATTTTCAATGTGGCCCCCCAGTGACAACCACAGCTTTGCATTATAAACTCGCAGAGCCGGCCTTTACCTGCATATATTCCTGGACACTTAACTTCGTTAAGACCCACCTACTTGATAGGAGAGAGATTATTATTATTGATATGCGCAAAGACCAGCTACGTAACTCATTGACCAAATCGGACACTAATACTGGAAAACTTCATTGGTAAACTCACCAGAGTTGAGAGCCTTGTGAGTAACAATGGTAATAGCCAATGAAAATCACTATCCCCACCTGACTTGCTCACAGGGGTTTATACTGTATATCAGACGTTCAGCATCAGCTGCTCATGTGAAGTAGTGATGATGAAGCAAAGAGGTTGAGACTAGAGACGGTCTCTTATGTGACGTAGTGCTGACGAAGAGGCTGAGACTAGAGACGGTCTCTTATGTGACGT
>JAODOY010006102.1:0-10058 GCA_025399855.1 Forbesichthys papilliferus | reverse complement strand
TTTTATTTCAAAGAAATGTGAAATATGTTGCCCCCCCCCCCCCCTCCTCCTCCCTCCCCTCCCCAAAGAGATATGAGATAATGAAGAATTTTAGAGGTGAAGCATCTGGAAGGAATTGTTCAGGCTTTGCAGTATTGCTCCACAAGTATTTTGGTGCTGGTTTTAGGTAACCTTGCTCTGCTTTACAAAATGGCAATTTCCTATTGCAGACTCCATTCATTTTTGTGAGTGTCTTGACTTGAGAGTGACTTGGGAAAACACTTAAATGTTTGGATTTGTCTCGGCCATGGAGGCCTTTCTCTGTGAATGTTCTTGTGTTACTGAACGCCTGGAAGTCAAGTGTGTATGCGTGTGTGTGTGTGTGTGTATTTCATGCTTTTTGTGGCATAGTGATTCGGTTTGTATTCCTCTAACGTAAACGTGAGTAGAAGTATGCCTATGTTTCTCCCTCCAAAACGCCTACTAAAGCTTGTTGTTGACACAGACTTTGGCAAATTGTTTTATTCATTTTCTGAGTAAAAAATTCTAATAATAATTTGCTCAATTGTGGAGATAACCTTGTGAAAACGTCTGCATGTCATAAGCATCCGCTGACTACATAGCTTATTGATCAAAACAAAAGCCAATACAAAATACGTTTGGTTGTAGAACAGTAATTTATGGATTGGCCTACGAAAGCATCTACCTCTGAAAGACGTGTTTGGGTTTATTTGGTTCTCGATTTAACTTTTTGGCTTAATTGATACTTCTCAGGAGGGAATGGTAGCTTTGGTTTGCAGTGTGGGGGTTGGGTCTCTCTAACAGTGGAGGATTTTGGGAGTTTGGGGGGGTTGCCATAACAACCCCCCACTTGACCACACTGCCAACTCCTTAAACACGCACACGCACACGCACACACACACACACACACACACACACACAGCCCCCCACAACCTTCACCCCCTTTGCTTGTAGCCATCTGTCCATCTGTCTGTGTTATCATCCACACCACGCTTGTGTGTGTGTGTGTGTGTGTGCGTGCATGCGTGTGTGTGTGTGTGTGTGAAAGAAGAACAGAGAGAAAATGTGAAAAAAAAGAAAATGTTTAATTTCCCCCCAAAAAAAAAAGCTCAACTGTTTTTATTGGAGGACTTGCAAAAAGGGGCAGGGCTTGGAAAAGGTAAATTGTGTATAAAATGTCTCAAAAGTACTACTGGTACGAACAACAGCCAATGTGATACTAGTCATTGATGCAATGTAGAAACATAACCTCAGTTATTGTGGTGGGTGTTTTGGATATGTCAGTCAGTGAGTGATGAATAGTTATTGATTGCCTACAGCACCTTGGCACATCACAACATAGCACATTTTGTATTAATTAAATGTATACTTTATGTATAAACACATTTTTTTGCCTAATCCTGCGATTTATTTAGTCTATAAACAGTGAAGCCCAGAGTACTGCCCCCAGCTGTTGAACTTGCTCTAAGTAGGATTTGATAATTAAGAGAGCTAGCTTAACATTTTGAAAATGCTTTTTGGAAACCTTCACTGTTCCCTATAGCCTTCCTTCCCTCTGGAGACAACCCTGTAAAAGCAATTTGTGCACATTGATGTGCTGGCTGGACCAATCAGGGACTAGGGGTCCTGATTGGTCAGATTTTGTTTTGGCACCATCAAAAATCGAAATTAATGTATACAGAGGCAGGAGCTATCAACCAGATCCTCACAGTGCGTTGTACTCACTGACAGCTGACGGATGTCTATTACATTACTGTAAGAAATTACACTAATTACATTTGAATCCTACTGACGTTCAATATGCTGTACATGCTGTATGTTTTCCAGAAACGACTCAGCCGGCGTGTTCATGCCAATCGTTCTATAGGCTGATTTAAATGCCATTAGAACATCTACGAGAGATATTAAGGTCAGCCCACTTAGCCGCACTTGGCCTCAGATTACAGAGAAACTATCAAAATCGCCATTTATTTATCCTCTTCCCCACGTGCTGGCTGAGCCTAGGGTTCGATTGCATCCACCCCACCATGTCACACTCTGCCTATCGTAAGGAGCTTAGGTGCAAGCCGATAAAGACGTTGATGATAAAAAATGTGGGATCATTGTGTGTGTGTGTGTGTGTGTGGGGGGGGTGGCTTGGGGGGCTGGCCTGAATGATGATGGATGGGTGTGAGGAAGTGACTATGGGAATGGGAGAGCCATTCCCATAGCCAGATCATTTAATTCTAATAGTAATAATAAAAGGGGCCTATCATTTCAAAACCAATACCCCCCACCTCCCACCATGAAGGACCACGGGACATGCATTTGCAGTGGTGTTGGTCTGACCCAGAGGGGAAGCTGCCGCGATTATCTCCGGAGATGTCCCTGTAGGTCTGCCACTGATCCCCCCCCCGGCCAGAGTTGGCTCTGGGTTCAGCAGAAGGCCAGATAACGTCTGATTACAACAGTCCGCTTTGCTCCCAGCGCCGTGTGTTTTGCCACAGCGGGGGGATGGGTTAAAGGGTAAACCTGGCTGGGGATGGGGGGTGATATGTGTAGGTTGGGAAGGGGGGGGGGAGTGAGAGCAAGTGAATTGTTGAGATGGAGAGAATGGAAGGATTTTCATACTAAACTATACTGATAAGCATGACTTCCCCGCTATGAGCTGCGTATCATCCATGATATGCCGGTACTATTCCCTCCCCGTGATAAGAAATAGTCATGTTGCAATATCGCAGCGTAAGGATTTCACATAGGCAGTAACAAGAGCGTACAAGTCACTCTTAAGGTTTGAATGCAGAGCAGTGAAGCTGTTTCTCTTTTGTTGCACAGTTGGAGAAAAACATTTATGTCATTTGGCTAAATGCTACAATCTTTATATTGTTTCTGCAAAAAAGACAATGAAATTTCACACGATACCATTTTTAAGGCTCCTGTTTCCGTCAGTACACCGGTATGGCGTGGAGCAAGCCGTGTCAGGTGTCAGCTGAGGCAAATTAAGCCGGTTATTAGTCGAAAGGGGAGAAGGTTGCACACCATGGAAGGAGTTCCATAGTAGGAATCCATAGCAGAGAGGTTATGAATATTGCAGCTATAATGACAGTTTAATCAATTTAATCCACATTTGTTTTTGATTACAGGGTACCTTGTAATACTAGCTGACTACATGTAACTATATCGATATAAACAATATTGTCTAATTTTATATCTCTTTTGAAAATATACCGACATGAATGAAATAGCGATATATCGCCCAGCCCTACCACATACTGTTAAAAAAAGAGTGCTGGGAACAGTAGTACCAGCACCCCCTGAATCATGCTGCGGCCACAGGGACACTTCAAGCCATCCTCATGAGCATCCCAAGCTTTAAAACCAATATAATTAAATGGGGCCACAGTAGTCTGTAATGCTTGTCTAAATACTCACGTGCTGAATAATTCCTGTTTATGACCTATTCTCATTATCAAGGTTTAGTGGCTAATATATCATGTTGCGATGCTTCTAATATGGTTAGATATTAGAATAACACATAGCGTTATACACAGTAATATTCTTTTAATGGGCTTGTGTGTTGTTATTTTGTGAGCTTTAATCTGTAAGAAAAGGAGAGCAGAGTGAGTCAATTGACCCACCTGACAGTTTGCTTACAGACACGCGCACACGCATGCACACACATTGTGAATACTCTTTGTGATATAGTAAACTAAATCAGACACTGGCTTACAGTCTACAGTACATCAAGATTATGTAGCTGTCACAGCCTGTCTCAGCAAGCGAACCTGAGAACAATCAAAGAGGTTTTTAAGTTAAGTTATTTTTTGTACTTTTCCCTAGGTTCCCTTCTCTAATGGTTTCCATTTTTGTCACGTTCTCTCCTCTTCCTAGTCAACAAAGAAGTAAGCGGATTAAAGCATGGCTGGGGCTCTCTGAAACACAACGAAGGGTTTCAGCGAATGGGTCTTTCTGTTAAAAAGGGATTATAAGTCAGAAGGAGATCCTGTATCTCTGATCTCTGCCCGCCACTCTCTTAATACACACGGCACGTATAGTCTTGAGAATGATAGCCTCTGTGTGATCCAAGGCTAAACCCCGTAGAAGACTATGATGGTGTCCTTGTACAGTATATGCGTACAGTGCACCCTTAAAGAACGCACAAAGGGAAAAATAAATAATGTAAAAGGAGATCATTACCTTTTCAAAGGCATGAGGTTGAACATTCACTGTTGCTATAGGATACATTGCTCTTTCATGTATTATGGGATCTCCACACATCCCATGCCATCTCCAAAGTGTGCCATGCACCCCTGCTATCTCTCTGTGTGCATTCCTCTGTGCAAAGCCCCCTCCCCCAATTACATTACTTGCCATTTGTTCTGCCTGTGTACCTGAAAGGTACCTGAAAGGTACACAGGCCTTGCTTGGGGAGGAGCACAGGTGCTGGCTAGGCCCTCCCTGTTTGACAGCTAAAGGCCCCGTAATGGAGACCTGTTGGGGCTCTTCCCCCAAGCTCCAACAACTTGTACGGAGGGAGTGGAGGGAGAACCTATGGCTGTTTACTCCCTCGTTTATAGAATGAAGCCTGGATCACATTGAAGTCATGCACTCCAATGAAGTTGTGCCGGATGTCATTCGTTTCCATGGAGACCCTCTCAGCGGAGTGGAGTCGGAAGGCCCCCTAGCGGCTGGAGTCTCCGTTAAGAAACGGATCCGTCATACTTTTATAACTTTATTAAACAATTCTCAATAAAGCACGTTGTGACAAAGTGGCAAGTATACAATATCAACCCGATCAAGTAGATTCTTAATACTAGTACAATTCCTAGCCTCGTCCCACGAGGTCACATTTAGCCAATGAGGCAAGGGCATTGACACAAATGTTTTAGTAGAACGTGATGACGTGAATAATATTTTACACAATTGTTGTAGCCTACTGTTTAAAAATAGTCCTACTATTGTGAATTAATAAACGTATAGCTGCAATCCATAACAGAGCATTGTTTCAGCTAATTGATCATAATAACAATCAGCGGTGTTAGCAAAATGCTTCTACAGCGCAACCACGAGACCTTCGTCTGCGTGCGCTGCAATGACTACTTCTATGCCTCAAGTAGCGGAACGAGAGTGCTTTGTTGCCGAATGATGTACGTTGCCATGCGAACAAGGCTTTACAACCGCTGCTTTGACTGGGTGGCTGAACGAACTCAGTGATGTAAATACTGATAGAGGCGTTTCGGGGAGCATTCTCGATGGGGTGGAGGTTTTATTTTATTTTTTAGAAGAAAAGGTTTGCGGAATTTAAGAGGATAGATAATGGAAGACCATAGGAGGATAGAAGAGATTCTAATGACCGAATAGAGCAGAGAGACATTATGTAAAGAGGCTGGCCACGCAGGGGTTGGGGGGTGGTCATGGACATATCCAGAGCTAGTTTTCCCTGAAACCTCAGCTGCAGCTTTCTATTGCTGCCGAGAGGTGAGGCGAAATAATAATAATAATAATTATTATTATAGTTATTTACAGTATATAGCACTTTTCAAAACATACAAATACAAACATGTGCAATACCACACACAGTCGACAAAACATTTAGACAGCATAAAACAAAACAAATAAATAAATACATTAATAAAGTATAAGAAATTCCATAAATAAAAACAATAAAAATTGCAATACACAATAAAACAACATAAAAAGTCAAACGGCAGTAAAATAATATAATAGACATCAAAATGACACACAATTAATTCAAGCTATAAAAAGGCCTTTCTTAATAGTGATTTAGTAGTGATTTAAAAGAGGAGACAATATTTCCTCACTCAGACAAACACACAGGTTCATGCTGAAGCTATGGATATCACACAGAGAGAGGCCAAGGCACCTGCTGACATTGGTCAACTTAGTGAGTGAAATAAATGGCGTCATCATTAAAGATAAGGATAGTGTCTCTGTGTTCTTCCACCTCAACATGCCTTCTTCCACAGAGGAGCAAGTTTATTCTGTACAGTGTTACAAGAGTGGAATTTTCCTTGAGCAACTGTTTATCTCCTCAAGGCATTTATTTTTAAATGTGAAATAGTTATCTCTAGATTATTTCATAAACTTTGGTTTGGCATTTGTTGCACAAAAACTGTGCGGTTGTTACATGGTTGCTAGTCTTGCAGAGCAAGCCGTTCCATAAGGAAGGTCTGCGACACAGCGCTGGCTAAATGCGTCAGTACCCACCTACTTGACAAGCGAGGTGTTTTGATTGACATGCAGGACTACGTAACTCAATGACCAAGTCAGACGTTAAACATGCAAGAACAACAGATCTCTGGCTCTTTACAGGTCTTGTAAATATGTACAGTTTGGAGGCTATGGTTACTGATTAAAATACATGTTTACATTTAAATTATTAAATAAAGCACTGTGCTATCATTGCACCAGAAATTACAGAGACATACTTGTGAGTGACAATGCGAACAGCCAATAGTTATCGACAGTATTACTTTCCGAATGAGAGTCCCGTGTTGAGCTTGCGAGGGTATATGCATCAAACGTTCAGCACAGAGTTGCCTATGTGACATAGTGCTTATGAATGGAAGAGGCTGAGACTACATGGTTGATAGCTTTAAATGGAAAACCCATAACTTGTTGTCCATGTTTTGTGCGCATACAGGCCCATGTAAATGAAGCCCTGTGGCCCAGTCCACCACATTTGACCGGACACACCCATCACATCTGCAGAATGCTTTTTAGAGCAAATTAATGTAAAAAAGGATTAAATGGAATGCTACCACCAGTGTAACTGGTGTGAAGAGTTCCTCCATAACCAGGCTTGAGTGCTTCCAGAAAATAACCTGCTTCACCACATGTATGTCCTGATCATGGTTTTATTGACCACAAGCTGCCATACAGAGATGGAGAATCGAAATCTAAGAAATCTTCATAATTATTTCAAGACTTTGTTGTTAACAGTTCTTAGGTGGAGCTTTTGGCTCACGGTTGAAATCCCAGGGAGAGGCATTATAAGCAAAATAAATGCTGACAGGAATTTGGATATGTTGTCCTGACTGAGAGCTAAGTCTGTTGCATAAGCCCAGTGCCAGTATTGGAGCATGTCCTGTCGCTGAACTACGCTCTGGGAATTTTAGGAGCGAGAGAAGGCTTCATATCCTTACGCATCCCAGAGAAAATGCTACGCTGCTCTAAGTGAGATTTAGTAGTTTAAGAATAAAAGGAACACCTTGAATACATGATGCATGTTGGCGGTGTTAGTACTAATTATGCGATGGTGGATGCTAATGTGTTGACTTTAGTTTCCAGAGAGCGAGTTTTGGTTTGAATAAGACTTTATTGGATAATTAGAACCAGTGCACAGTATACCCAGTTCAGTACAGACCTCAGTCTACAGTCAACTTAAGTATGCACACAGAAACACAAATGCATGGCAAGGACTTGTTGTTTTCACTATGCAAGAATATTATATTACTTACGGCTGTGTGGAATGAAAAGTGTTCTCCGTATGGGTTCAAATATTGTAGTTGAACAGCCAATCATCACCTCTGATTGACAATTTGTCCCCTTGACGACCTCAAAGTGCCGGAGCAAAAGCAGGGTGGCAAAAGTATGACGTTGAAGACAAAAACCGGGACAAAGTGATACCATATGTTCCCATTTGCTAATCTAGAGCTTTTCAGAGTAATATTTTTCTTGGAGTAGATGAACTGAAAGCACAGTAAGAATGAAACTGCCATAAAATGATAACCTTCTTTTTATTTTTTTTTTGGGACTTGTGTGTTAAGTCCCACCAGTGGCCAATTAGCGAGATATTGTTCTCTCTTTTCCTTCTGGGCCAGTAGGCTGAATACGATCTGTTGGAGTCGGGCGAACCGTTAGTTCAACACAAGCCTATGCCAATCTGTGTCAGTCACTGCTAATGTGTTCTGACACAGAACTGTCTCACCGCAGTTGGTTCAGCCACAGACATTAAAGGTAACATAGGGTTTGACCCAAACTTGTTGATGGCCTGGCTGTAGACTGGTCTCCATGTGTCTGTTGTCTGTAAGACCTGCTGTGAGATTGAGATGGGGTAAGATCTTGATATTTGTTTACCCTGAAAGTGTAAATGGTTGCTCCTTGTTTAAATTACAATACCTCTGTTAATTGTGTGTCAGGAGGTCTGGTTTTACTCATGTTCAAATCACCACACTCCCTAAACAGCTTTTTAAAATGTTTTCCAAATGTTTGTTCTAGTTGATATCTAGCTCACAGAAGGAAAAACTAAAATCAGTTTATTCCTCAAAGCTAGGTATTATAATTGTAATAAATGAAAAACCTACTGTATCTATACCACATGTATGATATGTATATGATATTTTCCAGAAAGGTGTTTGTGTGTGTGTGTGTGTGTGTGTGTGCATGTACCAATACCACGGAAGTACAAACCACAATTATGCTGTGCCAAACACGATATCAAACAAATACAAGTTCTTTGACACTCACCTGCTATGAAGCCAACATTGTGATAAAACGTTCCATTAAATGTAACATACAAAGCATTCCCTACACGCTGGGTTACATGAAATAATAACATTGCACAACACATTCCATCCGATGTTATCAACTCTAATAGGCGGTTTGAATTAGGTTTGGGTAAGTTAACGATCGGAAATGACAGTGTTGTGTTTAGCGCTGGAATTATGTTAACAACAGTGATCTACTCGTTTATTATATGCAATTAAATAACTGGAGATTTTTCGGTGCAGGGGGCTGCGGCTGGTTTTTATTGATCCTCTACCCTTGGGAAGCACATCGCTCTCTCTATCTTCCTCATTGTGCCCATCTGGCTACCATTGTCCGACAAGCCCACCCCGATTTTCACCTCGACGTGAAATCACGTCACGTTTATAACAAGCAGTGTTGCCGCCATACCTGACTTCAGTACCTGACTTCACTTGCAACTCCCTGTAATTCATTTATTAATTGGATTGGAAGTATGGCTTAATGTATTTTCATCCCCCGTACAGTTGTCATGGACAGGGGAGACTAGCTATAGAAACTAACTGTTTTATGTTTTTTTTTTTGGCATCAGAATGTCTATTTTTTCTGTAAAGTTGGGCAGTTTAACATGGGGTCTGTGGATATTGACTCGTAAAACGTCAATGGCGGGTCCTACCGAGGTTAACGTAGCAGCCTAGATGATATAGCATCATTTCTTTAGAATTTATTACAAGAGCAAAGGCTTTTCTCAATGGAAAATATAGTTTCACTCTAACCACCGACTTTTCTACTGCATGAGTGGATTTAACAGGCTTTGCTGGGTCACTTGTTCGTCCAATCACCTGCCAAGTATTCTTTATTAAGCGACTTGTAAAACAGCTGCAATGGACGACTCCCCAGGTGGACGCGTCTAACAGACGCAGTTATCAGGCATGTCAGGTTAGGGTGCTACAGTACTCGGGTATAAACACGTGTCATTGCCTCTCTCTCTTTCTCTCCTCAGAGTCAATCCTCGTGGAAACAATTATACATGATGAGACACCTTGGGAATGCTTGACGGGTCCAATAACACCAGAAGGTGTGTGTGTGGGAGAGACATGCCCCCTGTGCAGCCTGTCACTCAACCCGGCAGGCAGCGCCGCATGCCAGGGCATGTAAACGTTTAAAAAGATCAAAATTACAATTACTGCAATTTCCTTCTATATGGAGTTTCAGGTGTTTTCTTTGAAGCTTCCCAACTTACCTCACATAAAGTGACAGAAATACACACATGCCCGCGCACACACACACACACACACACACACACACACACACACACACACCTTTTCATGTACATGGTATTCACTTATTCTCATCGAACAGAAGAAGAAGAAGACAACTTTATTAATCCCCCTTAGGAGCAATTCATCCTCTGCATTTAACCCATCGCCGAAGGGAGCAGTAAGAGGACAAAAACTAACTTTGTGCATGACTACTTGTAGTACAAACATCAGTGCTTATTAGTGCCAAAGAATGTTATTATTAGGGCTGTCCCGAATACCATTTTACAGGTTTCGAATACTTGATGGTATTTCCGAACGAGTATTCGAATA
>JAODOY010006101.1:0-10058 GCA_025399855.1 Forbesichthys papilliferus | reverse complement strand
AAGCGCGTTCGCAGCTCATTGCTGCCTCTCATAGTCCATTGACGGCACTATTTTTTCAGATCGGAGCATAGTTCTAGATATATTTTTCTGAGTCGACAGACGGTACATTTAGCAAATCGACATATTTACGTAACCGGTGACATCGGTTACGTCGACTAATCGTCCCAGCACTAATGTATTGTCATTTTCTGCTATTGCAAGCAATGTGTGCAAAATTGCCTAGGGGTTTTTGGCATCTGTAACATATATTTAATTGGGAAATAAAAAATAAATCAAAATTATAAATATTTATAATTGGATTAATATTGCATCTACATTATTGATAGTCTGGAGAAAATACCCAAATGAGGTCAAGATAATTACTAATTTCTACTAAATGTACAGGATGTTATTTGAAAGCAATGCACCAAGCCATAAAGTAATAGCTTTACATTATAAAGAGTTCATCCTCTTGCAGGATGTAGAAATTGGCTCATGGCAGCAAAGCATCAACCCTGTACAGTGCTGTTGATCAAGACAGTAAATTACTTTACCACTCAACACGCTTACATACAGCAATGGGATCTACTCTGCTATTCAAAGGGCCTGCTAACAGTAAAGTGGGATCTCCCTATATAAAGCAATTCTTACATATACGTTCTATAAATGTTATCAATTATTGTCCAGTTGCCCTCAAATCCATTGAGACATTGTACATAGAGAGAAACTGATTGTTTTTATTTTTTCTCCACCCTGTTCTCTAGACATTGGCTGGAAGTAAAGCCTGGTCCATTTATGTAGGGTGGAGCAAGGGGCATGAGGTCATTCTATTCATTGAGTAATGAAGCATGTCTGAAGTGTAGAAGATAAAGGCTTCAAGACATTGTTGTGTAACTTAAAATACGAAAGGATATAAATTCATGTACATATTGTAGCGAGAATGTGTCTTAAAATCAATGTAAACATTATTACTTTCACTCTATAGTACATTGCTGCCTCAAAATGCTTTTATTAAAATCAGGTAATCCAGGTAAAATACTCCACTGTTGCAATATTCTTCACTTTGTTTAGATTTATCGTGATACCTCTATATGGCTCCTATCTTGGAAATATATACTGGACTTTTCAACCTTTTTTGGCCATGTTTCTTGGTCTATGTTTTTGTAATCATAATTTACAATGTTTGTAGACAGACAGACACACATTTTTTGGAGCAATAACACATTAGCACTGTGTGAAGCTTTAGCTTCTATGTGACTGAGGCAGTTGGCATTTGGTTGGGGTGTAGTTGTAGGGTGTGATGGATGAGAGAACAGATTTCGCTCCGCCTGGCTAATGAAGTTGATTAATGTCTAAGTGAAGTGCCACTCCTGCCCTACCACAGGAAATGGGCAGAGGCCGGAAATCTGGTCCATAATTTAAACTGAGAAGGGAGAATCAATTAACCTAATTTAAATATTCCTTTACCTGTCTCACAAAATCCACACTAACAAGCTCACTGTGATATAATAGCCAAACTACATAACAAGGGTCATGCAGGTGTCTCTTAGAAACAGGGAATTGTGGGAGTGACCTGCTCTTGGGGATTTAGCATGTCTTTTGCTGTCTGATGTGCTATTTAATTTGATGTGAAAACAAATGTGTGGTTGTTATTTCCCTTTGAATCATATTTTGCCAGGGTAAATTGTTACCAGAAAGTCAGAAACTTGAGTGAGAATCTGAAATGAGTGACATAAGGAAATCATATAAAATCAGCAACAACTGATTTTAAAATCCTTCTCCTCATTAACATTATTCATTAGTGTACATTAGCACAGCAGTGATTTATGAAAATGAAATTATCAAGATAATACATTTGAAGTTTGAAACTTTGAAATAAAATGGCTGATGGAACATTAATTTGACATACCTTGTCTTAGACAGGCGGGTGATACGTTATGTATGCTGTATAGATTGCAGTTTAATTGAATGCAAAAATACAGTAAGTCATATTTTGTGAGAAACGTTTATGACCATGTTAATCTTATTTGGCTCCTTACGCAATAATAATGAAAATGCACTGTATGGAAACCCAAATAAATCACATATTTAAAACTGCATTGTCTGTCTCTTTAATAGAGAGGAATTATTGGGGTGGGGTCACTTTTTCCAGGGCTTTCAGTGCTACAAGTCACATATACGCAGGAGTGGAGGTTGGGTGAGCAGTGGTGCATTTGTATTTAAGGCAAAACTCAGTGAAACGGAGCGATTGTGAAAGAGCTGAATAGGTCTGAATCTGTGGTATTTTCACCTACCACCTGTCCACTTTAAATAAACGCACTGTAATAATAATGTTCTGTTTAGGCATTGCTAGCGATCTTGATGGTATATAACTGGGTTGTTTTCAATGTCATTTTTAAAACAAAGGCTGAAATTGATTTTTCTTGATGCTGTTCCACATCAAATGTCTTTCACAAATGTAAAATACACGTTTCATCACCCTCAGTTGTTTTAATGTATTATTGATGTGGTTTGTCTATCGCACATGATTTGTGTATATTGTGTAAGTGTTGCAATGTGATCTACTCAACCTTCCCAACATCGCAGATAAGATAATTATGTTAGTTGTTTATATGCCTCTCATGGAAAGTCCAGGCTGTTATGTTATCTAGTTGTAATACGTTAGTTAGCTTGGGGGTGCATAAAACATGTTCTTGACATTTAGATTTCTCTCACCCAGTTAGCCTAATATAGCAAATACTTGGCCATCAAATTCCAGCAATATTTGCTAATGCCATTGCTCCTCTGTTACATCAGTTTAATATTAGTTGTCTTTTGCTATTGTCACTTATGCACCATCTACAGGTTTTTTTCTCTTTATATATTAAGCCTTTTAAATGTCAATAGTCCTCATGTCTGGCCTTACATTAAATGCCCTTTCTTTTAATGGACAATGGGTTTTTTATTGCCTGAAGATGTTAAAGATAAAGTTTAGGGAAAGGTGAAGAAAACCCACCTTGATTATCACATTGCAATTAATTATATTACAGTTTTCACATATTCAATGTACTAAACCTATCTTTGGTTTAGTCTTTTGGCTTAATGATTGTGTCTTCTAATATAGCCAAGCTAATAAAGAAACTAGACCAGGAATTCCTTTGAAGGTGCAAAGCCCTATGAATACAAGAACACATACACGCGCACACGCAAACTCACGCACGCACAGACACAAAGAGAGAAGAGAGTAGACTAATTACTTAAATTGACAATTCTCTTTCATAAACATACATGCAGTGAATAAAAGCATAGACTTTCAGTGGCGGCACTGTTTCTGTATGCCATCTCAAGACATGCTAAATCTTGTAAGATTAAACTATTTTATGGCTTGACGGAGAAAGAGACTGAAAGGTTTTCGTCAACCTATAGCTGTTTGGTGATTATTAAAGGTACACTCAATTTGTGTCTGGAATTCTCCTTGTGGTTGAAAACAGAACAGTTGTTTTGTTTTGTTTCAAACTCCCCACACAGTGTCTGCAAACAAATATAACATATCAAGGACCTGTAGAAAACCCATGAAATAGTGAAACTGTTAACGAGTGAAAGCATTTGTTGACGGCAGACGTCCTTGGTCTCCGTAGAGGGCCCCTGTATATTATTATAGCTGGTGTAAGTCTAGTCTAGGTCTTTACTGTTGGCAAACAACCATACTCCTATAATGTAGGAGTCAACATGGCTCAGTAGACTGGCTCTCTGCGTTGCTCTCTTTGGTTGACTTAGCTATGTCTTGTGCCCTTTTTGTGTTCCACACCATGCCACCAGGGCACAGAGCTGTCAGGAAGCTAGGGAATGGGGGGGCTGCTGCTGGGTTGGAGAGAGGAACAGGACAGACAATGGGGAAAGGCATAAAGTGTCGCTGTGGTGTGACTTGCAGGGAAGAGTTCTGACACCACTGTTCGAAATGGCTGTAAAAAAAAACCTGTGTTGGTACAAGCTGGAACCATGGAAGAGGAGTTCATTGTTAACATAAAAGCTGGCAGTCCTCACACTGTGCAGTTTTTCTAAGAGCTTTTTGTGGGCCTCAGCCTATCAGTTGTCTAACCTGGCTATATGACACAACTCAGTGGATAGATAGGTATGCACATGGAAATTGGTAGACTATCAAACCTTTTCAATTGGTTCCATCTTGTATTTATTTACCAAGTCAAAATCCCTTTTACCAGACAAAAATATATTAAAATATTGCAAATATGAGATATGTATATTGCCGTTCATCCATTCTTGGCTATGGCAATAATTATTACACTGCAGATATTTTAAACAAATTAATATGAATTAGAATGTTAAAGTGTGGGCATCAAATAATATATCTTTCAAATAGCATGCATCATCTTGTTTTAATGGTCTTGAACACACAGCAACTAACTGTTGCTGTAACCAGTGACGTGCACAGATATCTAGAGGGGCAGGGACGAAACACCCAAAAAGGGCACCCCCTCTGAAAACATAAAAAAGTTGAAATACTGACGATAATCGTATTGTGTGAATGACCATTTTCGTGATAATCATGAAGTGACTTGAAATAAGCTGTCTAGTTCACGTATACAGTCCAAATGTATTGGTTTACTAATTTATTTATTAGCCAGAATCTTTCCAGTCAATCACCACTTTGGCTAGGGCTGCTCGATAATGGAAAAAATCATAATCACAATTATTTTGGTCAATATTGAAATCACGAATATTTAACACGATTAATAGTAGACTTATTCACTCCATCCTCCATCTGAACTTGCATTTATTTTTAAATGCCACCAAATATCACAAACAGGAACTTTTTGAAATGTTTAATGTTTTATTATAACATAGTAGATGTATTGTAGTTGTACATGATTAAATCCAAAGCAGACAGATTGTGAATATTGCTGCCATAACTATTAAAATTTGAATACATTTGAGCTGTCTTCGAATCAGGGAAATTTCTTTTATAACAAGGCTGCATCAAGTGCAGCTATTGTAATGCTTCATGCTGTGAAATACAAGAACTCCCTTCGCAGCAGTTTTACCTGGTTTCATTAAATAGTCAATTTACCAGACAAAGTCTTAGGCTTTAGTTTATGTGGGATTCTAGATCTCACACATTGACACTGACTTTTAACCTAAAGGTGGCACACCTTTGCAGGTCACATTCGGCTTCCCACGGACCTGAAGTCCGAGACGTAAACACGGAAATGTTTTGTGTTATTAATCTGTCCGTTTTTTGTTTATGCCAATGCTCGATACTTGAAGGTGATCAATTGTTATGGTTCCAAAAAGAGGACATGTCTGGGGAGGATGTAGGGTCAGCCTATCATTGAATCCACATTAGTTTGATTATCTTGTAGCTCTGCTCCTTTGCCACTCCTTTGAACGCATTGAATCAATCATGCTGAGTTTCTAGCATTTACCATTCTGAAGATATGCAACAAAATATCAAACTATGCAAAATCCACAGGTTGTCGATCTCAGGTTCAGATTAAGTTTCAAGTTTGGCAAAACCTTTTGGAAGGGGGGGAGATGGTTGTTCTGTTTTTCACTTGGGTGCCTACCTTTCATGTTACTTAGTTTCATATTACTACATAGCATACGTGCTCTTTTGGTTGTGTTAAAAAAAAGGTGTATATATACACTATATTGCCAAAGTTTTTGAGACGCCTGCCTTTACATGCACATAAAGGTAAATGACATCCCATTCTTAATATTTAGGGTTTAATTAAGAGTTGACCCACCCGTTGCAGCTTGAACAGCTTCAACTCTTCTGGGAAGGCTGTCCACAAGGTTTAGGAGTATGTTCATGGGAATGTTTGACGATTCTTCCAGAAGCGTGCTTGTGAGGTCAAGCACAGATGTTTGATGAGAAGGCCTGGCTCGCAGTCTCCGCTCTAATTCATCCCAAAGGTGTTCTATTGGGTTGAGGTCAGGACTCTGTGCAGGCCAATCAATTTCCTCCACACCGAATTTGCTCATCCATGTTTTTATTAACCTTGCTTTGTTCACTGGTGCGCGGTCATGTTGGAACAGGAAGGGGCCATCCCTAAACTGTTTCCACAAAGTTGGGAGCATGAAATTGTCCAAAATGTATTTGTATACTGAAATATTAACAGTTCCTTTCACTGGAACTAAGGGGCCAAGCCCAACCCATGAAAAACAGCCCCACACCATAATCCCCCCTCCACCAAAACTTTACACTTGACACAATGAAGTCAGGCAAGTACTGTTCTCCTGGCAACCGCCAAACCCAGATTCACGTTATTCGTCTCTAGCGTATGTCTAGCATCTGAGGTTTACATTACTTACTGCACATCACTACCAGCTTGTCACCTACATTGAGATTACTTTTTACATATTGTTAAATAGCTAAAAGTATTGTTGCGAGCAACGTGTAGGAAGAACGTGAGAACTACGTATTCAAGGAGGGCAATTGTGTAAAAGTACCCTGGTTTGTTAATGTACTACTACACATTGGAACTAACAATACCAACATTACAATGTGTAGTGGCAAATTAAAACCTATTGCCACAATGTTAAATTGCCTATACGGTAGTGAATTGATAGCCAAACCACTTCTTTATGGTAGAAAATGCATTTGCATGGTGTGTGTGTGTGTACTAAATGCAAAGTGGTTATTAACTAGTGGTTATTGTTTTTGTTGATTACTGTGAGATTGCATTCTCTTTTCTTCTCTGTTGCTGTAATTGCTAGTAATGTAGCTGCTGTGTAGCTGCCCGCTATCCAATACACACACCAAACCTATGCACCTGTGTGAGCCTGTAACTATTTCTAACTCGCCTTTTCCTAAGTTCCTACAGTACCCCCTAGTGTTCTGGCATGACTAAATATATATACACTAAACAAAGTTACAATGACATGACTATACACTAAACAAAGTTTAGTTTGATAAACACCCATAATTGGCTCCTAAAAATTGAAAATACAATTATGGAACTTGATTGCAACAAGGCAGACTGGAAAAGGAGGCAGAGCTGAGTTTTTCTTATTACAACCGTGTTGTCTTTATTTTTATCACGATATTGCTAATATAGCTCCATAAGCAGTCCCTATTTGGTAGGTGAATAGACAACTACTCTCTCTTTGTGACATATTGATCAGTTAATGTTCCACAATCGTCTAATCATGGGCTTTTATTATCCATCCCTTGTGCACACGCATAATACTAGATTGTTTGAGCCTGGATTGAATAGCTATCAAGTTTTTGATCCTCAATTACATTGGAGAAACACATTAAGACTGACCATAAAATGTATGGCAATGTTTATTCAAACTAAACTATTGTAGCTTGGGCTCGATATTCTGAGCTTGCTTCTTGGGATACCCCCAGGTATGAAATGGCCTCTCCTACAGGACTAATGTATAATGTTATTGGCCATTTCACTGGAGACTTATTTAAAAATAGTGCGAAAGTTGGTGGAACAGTGGTCCTCAATGTCTGTGTTGCCACTGCTGGATTGTGTTATCCTAAATTGTCATCAGCTGCTGTTGTCTAGGAACAAAGGACATGTTAGTGGCTGTATAATGCAGAGAACAGAGAACTTTTAGCATTTAAGTTTTCTATAATTTAATGTATTATACTGATATAGATTTGGCTAATATTAAAATGAGCTACAACACAGCATGGTGCAAGTCATAGTACTATGTACTGCTCTGTTAATGTGACTCACCAGGAGGGCTAACTCAACATTAATAACAGAACATTTACCTGTTATAATGAAAACATACCGAGGAAAGGATTCATTTAATCAATGTCCACTGCTTTTATTGTGCACTGTGGTCAGTGTGGTCAATGTAATAGCCTTTCCAACAGTCAGGTGGGTGAAGGACACTGATGTTTGCATGCTTGTGACAACGCTATAGACACACTGTTCATAATAAACCCTCCGTCCAACGGTCTGGCTGTCATGGCGACTGAACTCACTCAGCTGCCTTATTTGTTGTCAGTGTGCTTATACATATGGGCTTATCAGGACAGATTTTTTTGCGTGTGCTTGTGTGCCAAATCTGGGAGATCTGCCAGGCAGCATGCAATGTATCTGCTTTCTCCCAGAGGGACAAAACGGAAATGACAAGGCAATCGCCATTCTGTCAGCATCTCCATGGCAGCACAGGCAAGGTTATTTATCCTCAAGGTTAATAGGATGACGCCTGGAAACCGAGGGTGTCAGAGCGGAAGAAACATGTGCCGGTTTTACTTAAGCTATGGCTAAGTTATGGGAGCAGATTATTGTAGGTAATCATTGTACAAAATCACATTTTACAATGGTCAGTCACAATCACACATTGCTTTGACATGCTTTTAAATAGAACATTAATTTGTATAATTTTAAAGCACTCAAGTAATAATGATAACCTCAATTTAGCCAATGTTTTAGGTTGCACAGGTAGGCTATTAAGCATAAATGATATATTATAGCTGATACACTAAACTAAATAAATGCCATGCTTCCTGGGGTTTCCCTTCACTATTTTACTCATCTTGGACTGTCTGTGTCTTGTCATTACACACACCTGGTGCCCATTCCCCTAATTAGCTTTAGTGGTTTAGCTTCAGCCCTCTGTTTCTCCCTGTCTGTTGGCTATTGTTTGCTGTACTGGTGAGTGTTTTGCTTTTTTTGATTAAAATCTACATTGTTACCCTCAACCTGCGTTTGGTTCCTGCCACCCCTACTCTAACTGTGACACTGACTCAAGGAGTTATTTTGATAATAAAATTGAGGTGATACAGTATTATGAATTATTAGGCCTATATAATGTATCAAATATAAAGATAAAGATGTTAAAGTCCTCCTCTGGTCAATGACACCTAATAATCTCCATTCCTCAAAATGATATTTAGATTTTTAACTATTTATTCTCATTAAAATCTCTCCATGGCCTTAAAATGGTTTAGCTATAACACCTGTGCCCCCATCTAGTATATGGAGATCTATGAATATGCTAATTTGGCCCCGCCCATATCTCTGCTGTCAGTCATTGTCAGAAGAAAGGTAATGGGAGGGCATGAGACTTAACAGCCAGTGGACACTGGGCACAAACTGAATGTATACTTTCTTCTGACTTTGCCGTCAAGAGTCAATACACAAGCACCAACACGGCTCCAATCTAAATGCATGCATACGTACGCACTTACTGACACAGCTCCCCAACACAGCATACAAAAGCAAATCGACAATTTGGACAGTTGTCATTCTTTAGTGGACATGGATGCACGTCAGACTCTACTGGACGTGAGAACCACATAAAGGCCGAGGTAACTGTGGAACACAGTAGAGCGTGTTGCAGCTTGCCTGCTTCAATAGGCTATTTAAAGTACTGAAGTGTGTGTGTAAAGATGCCGCTCTGTCATTCCACAGCGAAATGTAATGCAATGGGAGCTCAATAGATGTATCGTTTTAACCCCCGCAAACCCTCACCATTGTTGGGGAGGCTTAATGACCCAAATGAGAACCAAATATGTATTTTACTTGCCGTTGTTTGGATGCAACTCGATGGGACTCGATTTCTAATGTCAAGGCATGTTTGAAAGTCGTCAGTAGCCTGCGCTGGGCAAATTGGCATTTTGGTCAGATGTCAAATGGACCTTTCGCCAGAAGCGAGTTAGCCAAGCCCAGGGGCGGGTTCTGTGTTGGACTGCTGACCATAACATCCATACATCCAACATAGCGTCCTCAGCAATAATAGGAGAAATAAGAAAACAGCAGGATTTAGCTACTGTACCTGATGGTTTCATTTTATCATTTAAATCAAGTACCGGCATTTCTAAAAATTTTAAATAAAATGTTTAGCTTATCGCTGGGTCATACATTCCCCCGGTAAACTTGCCTATCTAGAAAAAAAGGCGTACTACAATAATGATATGATAGTTAATCCTACTTTTGAGATTATTTTAGATTGTTTAATTTTCAGTTTCAGTTCATCCTATAGGCCCACCACTCGTGGGAGGAACCATAGGGGTCAGGTGCGCTGTCAAACGGATGGCAGCGAAGGTCAGGGACCTCGACGGACCAGACCCGGTTGGCAGAGGCTGGCTCTGGGGACGTGGAACGTCACCT
>JAODOY010006100.1:0-31584 GCA_025399855.1 Forbesichthys papilliferus | reverse complement strand
ATATACCTTATTAACGCACATACAGTATTATAGACGTTGGGTGATGATGAAGTGAACCAGCATCTCATATTGTGCTTTATAACATTGAATGCTGTAGAATTACAGTGTCTGTTCCTGGACAAAGCAAATGTGGGTACAGAAGGTTAATTACTTTTGCCCCACCATCAAGGTGCCCTTCATCAAGGGATTAAACTCTGATTTGCGTGAGTGGTGATGTTCAGTGTGACCCACAGACTTGGTGGTGTTTTACCGTATTAATGTGAAAAAGGACATTTTCCTGTAAAATAATGGGACTGGTTTGTTATCTTGTCTGCATAAATACAATATTTATATGATTCAATATATTTGAGAAAAAATAGGGAAAAATGGTTATTGCAACAGCTAAGCTACAGTTTAAAGTGAAAAGTGTATGAGCACAATGTGTAGGACAGGTTTAGGAGACAGTTGGCTGCCTGGTAGCACACACACAATAACAAGCACGGCCAAGGAGGTAATAGATCAGCACCGTCTGGAGGTGTAGACTATTGCACAAGTATTGCACTTAACAGTACAACAGTTACGTCATGAAAGACTGCAAAATGCAACTGTGAAAAGAGTATTGAAATACTTCAGGCTGTGGCAATACAGTATTCACATGATTATTTCATGCCCAAATCAAACAAAGCCCTGTCATTATCATAGAACATTACAGAACATTGTATACACTATGCTGGGTTCATCCTACCACTACACGTGTTGAGCCTGTTGGCCACCAAATAATTATTGATTTATGTGGCAATGCACTGATCACGGTCAGCTAGCAATATTAGCAAACTCATATGGCAGTTCCGCTAATGGGCGATAGCTCAGCAAGGCTAATAAAATAGTTCTTATAGATGCTCATGTTCTGGAAGGTTGGTTGCCAAATAGACACAGTGCCAACCAACCATTTTCCTTAAAAGGCAAAGGAGCAAAGTGCAAGGAATTCATTAAGGAGAAGCATGCCATCGCACTATAAATTCATGTCTCCTACACCCATAAGCAGGACCAATAAAGCCTCAAGGTTTCCCAGCAGGCTAGGACATATTGCATCGTAGAGCGACGTGGCTAGCCTGAAAACAGCTCAGGTAGTCAGATATCGTGGCCGGCGTCAACACTGTCTCTGACAGGTTGACAGCTTTTGCCCTTGTGTGTATCCCAGAGGTCCTAACATACTCACACACATAAACACGCATACACATTAACGCATTATGTACACAAACACAAAGTATGCACATACTCATGTGTATACTGTAGGTAAAATGCAGGTTCAGGTATTCTCACATACACAGTATGTGTGTACGCACACACACACACACGCAGTTTTCTCTCTCCATCTCGCTCATTCTGCCCTGCTTGAGAAAACACTTTCAGGTGTAATATAAAGAGGAAGTCACTTATACCCTCGGGCGGCGCGATTACTCCAGTCATCCTTGGCAGATTTGCAGGGCAGGATAACACCCTACAGATTGAATCTGAGACCATTGTCATGCTGGATGTCTCTCGCACTCACATTGGTATTCACCCAGGCACCTAGATAATTTCTTATCTAAACACTGCTCACTCGCACCACACTGCATGTAGGAGGCAGCGCTAATGCCGTGTTTCTTTTGTGCCGCAAGACCTTGGCGGCCCGCAGAGGTGTCTGGCTGTCGCTGCCGGCCGGTAATGTGTTGCCTAAGTGCTTTGAATACATTGCTTATTCACCTTGTTCCCTAGTTACCGTCTGTGCTGTGAGGAGAGCACCACTGTCTCACATCTTACTCCGAACAGATCTGCCACTTGGCGCTGACAACAGATCTGGAAGCATTCCATTTACACGCCATATTATGTCTTTGTAACGGGTTCATTAAATTCAAGAATTGATTCTGCTTTGGCTCTCTGATTTAGACGGATCGCATTATGTACACTGTTACAATACGGTGGTTTATATTTTCCCCATGTCACCTTCATCTAAGATGCAGAACAAAATAGGTACTATCAATAGCTTTTTGAAGACTAAAAGAGATTCACTCTAGACAAATACATTTGTCTACGTGACTGTGTGTGTGTGTGTGTGTGTGTGTGTGTGTGTGTGTGTGTGTGTGCAAGGTCTGTCCAGTGCTCAGTCCAGCCTAATGATTTCCATAGACGAGGTCTATAAAGTCACTACTGTCGATAATGATTGTCTCACAAACGTGGGAATACGCTGTGAGTTACATAATTTAGCGTTACCTCATTAATCTGAATGAGCCCAAATGAGACAATATAGCCTTTGCAGCAACGGTGCCTGTGTTCTTAAGGGTTCCGGTGCGGATGAATACATCCGTCACTGGAGACAACCGTCCCCTCGGAAGGAAATAGTTCACTTAGTGTTCGACCTTGTAAAAAGCTGTGATTGATGCAGGCAGTGGATGGAGAGAATCACAGTAATGAGCTAGATTAAGAAGGATGAGTTCTTAAACCTTGCTGTGCCTATATTGTGACTTTTATTAGTGCCCTGCTCAAGGGCCACTCGTCAGCAGTTCTCTGCCCAGATTTGATGGAGTCGGTCAATAGTGGAACAGGAGCAGGCATTCACATTTCAGGTTGTAAATGTCTTTGCTTTGCTTCCTTCATGTACTGTAATGTCTAGTATGAAGCAGCTTTGCCCTGTTGGCCTTGAGTGCAGCAGTGCACAATTTATAGTATCAATCACATACTAAGTGACAATTGCTTAGCAACAATCCTCTATTCTCTATATATACGGTATATGCACACACATCCACACACAGCCACGTACACACACACAGGCAGGCACCATTTTAATATATGATTAGTATAATGACTATAATTAATCAGTAGCACAGTGTGTCCCTGTTGGAGCGGTGTGGGATTCATTTAAAGTGCATTTTCAATGGTGCACTCTCATTAGTGACCCCAGCAGGAGCACACTTTACTTTGTGAGCCATTCCTCACGTCACTCTCCGGTCTAATGGCTACTGTCTGAGGAGGGACATGCTGTGATACAACTGTTCCCGCGCACCTGAGAGCCACAGATACATCCCTTATCCATTAAGTCCATTAAAGAAGGAGAGATGTGCTGATAGCAAGGTAGGACGAGAAAGAGAGAGAGAGAGAGAGCGAGACAGGGAGAGAGAGAGAGAGACGGGTTGGATTCTGGCAACTATACAATATACTAGTTGTACTACGTTTGCTAACACGCTAACATTGTGCATGCATGTTTGTGTGTGCCTTTGTATGAACACATACACAAGCATTTGTGTGTTTATTTGTTTGCATATGTGTACGTGACCTTGAGCACCACTCAAGGCTGATTGAGGCTGAGGCTGAGTGGAAGCAGAGACGACAGTGTTTACACACTGAAAACTGCGATACTGCCTCAGTTTAGTGCATTAGGCTTCTTGGCAAGTATAAGAAGCTGTCAGTCATGAAGAGAAACCCATGAGGTGTACAGATGAGTCAGGAGTGTAGCGAGCAGTCTATGTGGGGAATCTAAAATATATATTATGCTGTATGTATTAGTATATACTGTACAGTAAAATGTACACTATATGTATTCACAGAGTCAATATTTGTCAATGTTACATTGGTATATTATGTTTAGTAAAGTGATTTGTAAATGTAATTTTGTAGATATCAACATGGCTGGAGAGCCCAAGCCTTACAGACCCAAGGTGGGCTCCAAGAGACCTCTGTCTTCTCTCTACAGGTCAGTGCGGAACACAGCATATGCATATGTGTTGCTTCACAGATCAGGGAAAATGTAAAAGGAAGCGGCACACTCTAGAGCTCAGATGCAAGAAGTTTATTAAACAAAAACAGTCATGCTGTCTTCCTCAGAGTATAATACAAATTCTGCAACAAATACATGTTTTATGGTCTAGAGGAACACTCACAGGTGCTGTTAATTAGGAACTTTGCTTCACAGGTCACTCACCAATGATAGAAATAAGGGTAGGGGTATAGGTAGGGGTTAGAGTGGTGGTGGGTTGCAAAGTGCTTGCAGGAAGTGTCAAGAATGGGAAGGCTTAAGGCAGCTTACAGTAAATAAGGCACCCTCAGCAAATTTAGCCACTTGTTTGCTTAGAGCGATTAGCTGAGCTAGTCTGCTGTCTGTTTGGTTAGACAGATCATCATGAGAAATTAATAATATAGTAGCATGGGTGTATTGTATTTATTGTGACTGGAACTCTTCATATGATCATATTCAATTTAGGGCTAAAATTCTGTATTCTGTAAAGTATGCAACCCAAACAAAATATTGTGTAAAGATTTGTATGTTTTAAATTGTTATGTTGTACTATTTCATCATTACATTTGTAGAAACAAATAAGTTAAAACAAACTGTGCATTCTAAACAGATGAATGACGTGTTTACCTAGATGAGAAACCAAAATATATTTGATTTATTACATTTTTGCGTAAGCTATGGCACTCACAGAGAAATGGAGAATATACTATACAACATAGATAAAAGTACCCAATGCACATAATTTGTTGTGTTAATAAATAAATAATTAAACTTTTCTTTTGCCGTCACAGTGGTTATGAGTTTGACTATGACTACTACAGGGATGATTTCTACAGCAGGTATGTAAAAAGGGTTCATGTGGTACATTTAAGTATAACATTTTTCCAGCATAAAATGTTTTTTCATGTCTTTTTTCAAGCATCTCTCTTCAGACATATTGCCAGTTAGTAAAGACATTCCCACTCTGTCTTAGAGAGTAATTGAGGCATTGCGAGTGAAATAGCAGCATTTCCATCAGAGGCAGAGAAATGTACATTATAATATCCATAATGAATGTAATATTCGGGAAGTTTTTGTTCCACTCTATTGGGCTTAATAGCTATGCTTTTATCTGCATCGACATGTTTTGAATGTCAAAATGGTCCCTCAGCTGGTCCTTTACACAGCGAGGCAGGGAATGTATCCTCTTCCTGTGACATTCACGTTTGTTTACTTCCTTTCTGCTCTAGTCATAAAAACCTATTAATTCAGCTTGGAGCCATTGTTGCCAGTGGTTTGTGCGGCCAAGGTGGCGAGTGTTTAATTGAGTGACCAAGCCGTTGTTCAATACATAACTCTATCCTATAGACATCTCTTTACGACACCATCGATTGCTTAGTAAGTGCATGTTGTTGTTCCATTGATGAACAACACAAGTGAAGGATGGTACTGCTGCAGAAGAACTCATCATGGTGCATTGTGTGGTTCAGTGCCAGTAATAAATCAATGGACAACCCACGATCGCTGCTCGGTTGAAAACTGTCCTTGTGTCCGCAGACTCTTTGAGTACCACGGTCGCGTGCTCCCCCTAACTCGCTCCGTGATCCCAGTCAAGCGCTCTCGAGTCATAGTGCCCTCTGTGCGCAGAGCCAAACCCTCCTTCCCTGTCAGGACCTGTTCTTCCTCTTCCTGCTCCTCTTCTTCCTCCTCCAGAGCGCTCAACGCTGGCTCGACTGTGGCTGGCGCTAAGCGTAAGTCTCCCCTTCACAACTATCCTTGTTTTGTTCCTTGTTCCTTTCTTTTAGCATACATCGTACATAAACAAAAAATATAACATACACAGGCAGTTCCGTTATCCTTCCTGATGCTGTGTCAGAATGTCAGCGCTGTGCAATACTACAACATTCACATAGATGTCACCATCCAGCCTCACCTACTACACTACTTATACACTAGTAGGATGTCTATCTGGCATGTAATGCATCTGCATATTCCTTATCCTGCACCGTGCAATACTACAACGTTACCGTTAACAGAATAAAATTAAAATATATAAAATGATAATGAAATTACACAACATATAAAATAAGAATAATTTAACAGCAGATTTAGATAGACAACAGACACGATTCCCTGATAGCTATACTGTAGGTAGTGAGTTCCAAAGCTTAGCGGCATATTTGGCTGCATCGGCAATTTTCTTATGCAGTATATACTGTATATATATAAACCAATATAATCATGGAAAGCATTAAATAAATGTATCCACATTTATTAAAGATAATCACATTTTGAGAGAAATTCCCTGATTTTAATCTTAGGCAGAGAATTGCATTTAGCGACTCGCCACACATAAGTCGGCGTGGTTGCAATTCAAAAGAATTGGATCCAGTCTCGATTCAAATAAAGCAATTACATAACTTTCTTTGAAATCTTAAATTCATTTTGTATCCCCCCCCCCGACTCCCCTTTCATTCGCAAATGTAACGACGTCGCCGGAACACAACATTATTACCAAGTAATTCACAGGGCTCTTCTCCTCTCCTCAATGTGCTCCCAGTGAAGACGGACCAGCTGCAGACAATCAAGAAGGAGTTGTCACAAATCAAGACTAAGATTGACTCCTTGCTAGGGAGACTGGAGAGGATTGAGAGCCAGCATCGCTCTGAGGCTGGTGAGACATGAGAAACCAGAGTCACTGTGGAATATTGAATATTGAGGTCGCCGTGTTCTTCCTCTCGCTCGCTCATGTTCTTCTAATTTATCCTCAAGAGACACAGAGGAAACAAGAGGCCTATGACTGTCTCCATGGCGATGCTGTGGACCACTCTGGCGAGGACGAAGGCGATGGCCTGGGCGAGGTGGAGGCAGGGGAGATGACCGACGGCGGTGAAGACAACTTTGACGATGATGATGTCGCCAATGACATGGTGAATAGGCAGTGGTGGAGGTGACATACAATATACTGTACACCAGTAGCAAACCATATTCAATCTCGGCCCTCTGACCCCCTGTTCCTCGCAGGAAAAAAGCATCATATGCCCAACGCACGCACACATCATGAGTTTATCTATAGGCCTGTAGGTTAGCTACATAAGCATTACATGCAATTTGGTTAGTCATTATGCACAGTATATGGCATGCATCATGACCACAGAGTCAATTTAGTCTACAGGTTGACCGGTAGGCTAATCATCACAATGCATTTTCCCAAATAAAACATTATAACAGTGGCAGCGTGCTGCATGATGATATCATTATATAATCAGTTGGCACGACGGACTATTCATTTTAAAATAACTTGCATTTTGATGACCGCATTACTTGAAAACCATTTATGTCCACTGATAAGTACCTTAGGCTACCAGAACACGTTTTCTCCTCTTGTTTAAGTGGCTGTTGGTGGGTTAATTCACAACTGAACTTTTATTATAATAGGCTGTTTTGTTTTCCTGACCAAATTAAGAAATTACATAGACTCTAGACTTTAGAGACGAGGTCATTTCTTAATTTGGGTTTAAATAGGATAAGTTAAACCTAGGGTATTGCTCTAGAGTCTAGAGCAATACCCTAGGTTTAACTCATCCTATTTAAGCTCCCAATGTTTAAAATACCGTGGCTAATACATTTGAAACAACATCTTTCTCATAATGGCAACTGAGCACTGCGCCAAAAAACTCCCCCTTCCTGCCGAAATATATTTAGCTAGGTAACCTAGGTGATCGTATGCCCTACAGCAGGCGGAACATGTCATAAAGTTAGCGATAACAAAGCCCACCCATTTAGAGGGACGGTCATTTGAAATACATTTATCATTACGATGCTCTCTGTAAAAGTATAAAGGGCATCACCAGTTGCATAAGCGTAGCAAGAGTGTTTCATTTAAACCTTCTCACAACACAAACTCAATAGCCAGTTATCAAGGGATGATCTCATCAGGAACATTGTATTTAGATGTTGATTGTCAAATTATGAATTGAATACATTAAAATAGATTACTTAGTAAATAGGATATCATTTTTTTGAGTATCTTAGGGCCTAGAGGTCCTTGACGGTTCCCCACTGCTGTACAGCAACCTGATGGTGACTGTACACCCAGTCTGTTGGCAATGGTCTTTGGTCAGCCAATGACTGGCGAGTGGGCCAGTCATTGGCCATAGAGGACCTGGGAAAGTGGTAGGTTTAAGGGTAGTAATAATGCAGGAATATTTACTAAAGGAAACCGATGCCAGGATTATTCACAGCCAGAAGAAATGCGTAGTTAAAGCTAGAGGGGAAAACACACACAATGCTTTCACATACTTCATATTGTTTCACTGGTGTGTTGGCATGGCGCTGTGACCAATACGACTGTTGTTGACTTAGAAAAAACACAATTAGCATGCGTGCTGCAAGCAGGGAGTTGGGCTTAGCGTGACTGGTTTAATCTGGAAACCCCCATGTTGACCTGCTGCAACGGCAGGCTGAGGTGGTCCGCTTTTTATTGTGGGCTTTACAGTCCTAGAGATAAGGCTGGTGTCTCTGCCTGTAATACATACCTTGATAATATAGGCAAGTGAATTATATGTGTGTGTGTGTGTGTGCTCTTGTTCCATGGTCAAGGGCAAGTCTCAAGTACTTTAGATAAACTACTCCTTTAATGTATGGATACAGACTGAATATCTGGTCTAGGGCCCATTTCTGAAGCTCTAAGAGCTCAATGGTAATGGCAATTTATTTGTGCCGTTCATGGCCAATTCAATTACAAAATAATGATCAATAGTTAAATAATCACAGCATTAGTATAATGTATGTTCTTGCTTTATTGGCATTCCACATGACATGTTGATAACCTGCTGTCTGTGTTGAGATTTGAAAGACAGACAGACAGACAGACAGACAGACAGACAGACAGAGGTGTGCTTGTGTCAACATTTTGAACAAGCTTAACAAGCCAGTGCCTTGGCAGTGAAAAGCAGGCATTGGGGATATGCTATTGTATGTTGAAGCCTCTACAACACAAAGTGACGTACAGTAATGTACATTTTTCTCTCTAATTCTTACAGATAGAGAACCACATATCTGATATAGACAACTGAGCAAGGTCAGTATTACTGCCTAAATTGTAAAAATAAAATAATGTGTACAATGTATTTCCCACAATATGCTTGACATTGGGATTTATAAACAGGACAATTAAAATGAAATAATATTTTCTGATCATTTTAAATAATGAAAGCTGCGCTACTTAATATCCTGTGGATAAATTGTTAATAATTTAGACTTACCAACGGAAGCCAAGGCTGGACCTATTGGATGTTTCAATTTGTAATTCCTATCACGGCCCATGGTCAGATCTGCAAGCACGTAAATGTATAAGCAAGTTGCCTATATGTTCAGGGGCGCTGGCAATAGTATCGCCCCCCCGGCGCCACTGAACCTGCTTTTTCATCAAAACATGACAAAAACGTTGTGATTTATTTTGTAATTGCTTCTTTTAATATATTAAGCTACATATAATAATGTAAACATGTATTCATGTATTATCGACTCCATGATTCCAGTATGCAGGGTCTACTATATAGTGCTTTTATACAATGCGCTTTACATTACTTGCCTCACATCCACACACATCAGCCATGCAAGGAGACACCTGTCCACTGGGGGCAGTTAGGGTTAGGTGTCTTGTTCAAGGTCACCTTGACACTTGGTGAGGTGTTAGCAGGGTTTGAACCAGTGAGTTCTTGATCACCTATTGCCCCGCTCTACCACTGCCCCACTTGCCGCTTCCAAGGAGCTTGACAATAGGAGGACGGCACACTGCATTTGGTCTATGTCCTGCGTATACCATCAGCAACTACTGAGGCGCTAATGACCCCTGATCCATTCTATTCTAAGTATGCAAAATGTATATTAATGTAAATGCAATATGTTTGGCTATTGTGTGCCATGCTTGCACAGCATGCCTGGAGTTAATGGAAAATCCAGGGTGTCAAAAGTGTCCCTGTATATGCACAACGCCAATAACAAAACTGGAATTTCGTTTTCGCAGGAAAATACATGTTTATCAAGCGAAGCTTTTTTAGTGCTCCCACCGTTCCATTCAATTGCATTGAATGTGTGTTGTGTAGAAAAACCTGCATTCACTGTGACAGAGGCATGTGTTCATCATTTTTTAACTCGTCGGATGTTTGATACAGCATATGCTCTTGGAGAAGGAGCTTTAACTGTTAGTCTTTGTCTTTGAGAAGATAACCATTAGGGGAGCCTATCCCATTGGTCAACCTCCTGCTTCTCACTTTGTTGTTCTCACGGAGGGCAACAATACAACATCTGAAAGATGTGCAACATCTGCACATAACCAGTCACATTACTAAATTGTTTGTACATTTTAATTGTTTAGTTCCCACATTTGAACTAATAGGTTTTAGATATGAATGAGGTCATTCATTCATTCATTCATTCCAAACTCTTGGGACTTGTCCTTGGTGATATGGGTAGAGGCGCTAAGGTAAAAGTTTTCTTTAGCTTGGGGATTAGGTATAAAGACATGATGATAACACTTGCTTTGCAGGGTATTATTGTTAGTAAAAGACAATTAATGGGAATGTTGAGAGATTATTT
This sequence comes from Forbesichthys papilliferus, assembly GCA_025399855.1. Taxonomy (NCBI): domain Eukaryota; kingdom Metazoa; phylum Chordata; class Actinopteri; order Percopsiformes; family Amblyopsidae; genus Forbesichthys; species Forbesichthys papilliferus. Next base: position 21,251 of record JAODOY010006100.1, on the reverse strand, counting down.
CGTTGGCAGCATGCTAACTTGTTTGGACATGCACACTGAAGTTTGTGTTCCTCAAACACTTAATGGTGACTACACACTTCTCCAAATATTTATTAATGGCATAATATAACTTCAGAATTATTCTAAACCATAAACAACATACAATTTGCACATTTTGCTAAAGATATTTAAACATGTTTAGAAATATATTTTAATGACGTTGTAGTCACTGCAACGATACAAATTCACTTAATACAAATTCATGTAACACAAAGTGTGTTACATGAATTTGTATAAAAAATGCTATATAAATAAAGATCGATTGAATATTAAATATTATTAATATTCTTATTGAAAATATTTCAATATCGTGAATGAAGCATCTTCATTCAACAAGACAGTATGCTTAATTTAACCCTTAACATTCCAAGACAAACTCAATATACAGGCATGAAGGAATAATTTCATCAGAAACATTGTATTTAGATGTTGATTGTCAAATTATGAAATGTATAAATTAAAATAGATTACTTAGTAAATAGGATATTATTTGTTTAAAGCATCTTCATCCTTCCTCCAAAGATCTTGAGTTACAGTTTGAGAACCACTAGTGCATAAACCCTATATGAACTGTGTCCCCGTATTTGTCAAAGGACAGGGACATTCAAAAGCTTTTTGTTCCACTTCCCAACTGAGCTTAGAAACACCTATCATCATTATCTCCCATCTTAATCCTCTTTGCTATTCTTCTAAATGGCCTGTCACTAGAATCATCTCTGGGAATAGAAGAAGACAGCTTCTATGAAGTTATCACTGACGAATATGTGAGCTGGCGCAGAGATAGCACTCTCCTTCACACGCTTCCTCAAATGACATTTAAATGTCCTCCGATTTTTTTTGTCTGCATGAGCAAATAGCTATGAGACTTCCTCCTTGGCGGATGTTTCCTTCCCATTATCCGCAAGTGCCCCGATATTGGAAATGTGTTTTTAGCTGCACTGCTGGCAATCAATTACAGTGGCAATGTCAGAATAAATAAAAGGGGTATGCACTCTATATGACCAGCGATATGATGTACTGTATACGGTTATACGAGATGTGAATTGGACATAAAGCTGTTGTTTCCTTCTCTCAACCATTCTGATTTAGGCTATGAAAAAATACAAAGAGGTCATGGGAAGAGCAGATACCAGCAAACCCTTCTACAATCTACATGACAAGCGTGGCAACATAGAACCAATGAACACTAAGACTGTCCTAAGAAGACTAATTTAAATGCTTATGCTTTGGGCTTATTAGCATTATTAAAACGTTACTGATGTGAACACAGGTTGTGAATATGCTCCTGAATACTGTAAGTAGAACAGTTGCAAAAAGCAATCAATTTAAAGGTACACTCTCCGATTTCCCCAGATTTAAACTGCACTGTACATTGAAAGAGTGTGTTGTGGGAGGAAACATGTATTTCATGTAAACCAACAGTGTTAAATAACAGTTGATGTAACGCACGTTTTAACCAAAAGGGGAAGTGTGTGCATCAATCAGGAAGTGTACCTTTTCACTATGAACTTGTAAATGTTTGCCTTTCATACATATAAGCACGATTGACCCTGTGCATAATATCTTGTAATGTGAAAATAATACAGCAATGTGAGAGATCATGTGAACCTGCCCCGGTTTGTTCTGCCCCATATGTATCTGTGTGTCTGTACTATAATGAAAACTGGTGAACAAGGAGGCTGTCAGGGAGCTAATTATTGCGTTATTATTTATTGCGTTATTTGCTTTACTATTCATAAATAATAATTTATTCACAAATGTGTTTACAGGGTCTGCCATATAACATGATTACACTTACTGTATTATGTACCTTATTTTTGTTTACATGACATGTACTGTACTGTACACGACACATTTTAAATTATGTTTATGGTTTAGGTGTTAATTAATGTGTAGAAAAATACTATTTTTATGATGGCATGTGAAAGATGTGATTATTATGTAGCATTTGTATTTGTTGCACCTGTTGTACAGATATGGATGAAAACACAAACAGTTTTGGAAATAAATCTATTCCATATGGTCAAATGTTGTGGCATTAGCCCACTGGTTAGAGTATAGTTGAAAATGATATGTCCTGTCTCTGTATTGTCTATCTTCCATTCTGACAGGACAATAGTAGATTTTCTCATAACCTAACCAATAATCTTCCCTGCAACAGCATTGGAACACATTTGGTTTTATAGAGGCCTACATGTAAAATGTAATGCAAAATACTGTACTCACCTCTAAGGCATCCAAATGTTGTTAGTCCTATAGGCTTAGTGTGGGGTAGCCGAAAAATACTGTCACATAGGCTAATTTTCACACCAATTCTCTATGGGGGTGTGGTTTTTAACATTGTAGAGTATAGTCCCACTATATAGCCTATTTATACATAAAGTTATCATTATTATTTTTAAATTCCCTTGAATCTGCAGCACATTTGTCAGTGGCAGTCTGACAGATAGGCAGTGGCAATGCATCAACAGATGGAGGTTCTAATTAGCGCACTTCATTAGCACCAGATCATCACTTTCTGAGGTTAAGGAGGAGGGCCACTGCCTAGGCTGCAGGTATAATTGGTTTTATCAATGGTGGCCAGCCGCCAGTAACTACTGTGATCATTCATGTGGCTCCTCTAATATGGACAATGTCCAGTATGTGATGAACTGAATAAATCAGTCCTGTGGCTATAATGATGAACATAATTAGGGACAGTCCTGACCCAGTCTGTTATTAGCTGATTAGTTATCATTTTGTATAATTCAGTCAATGATAAATCAAAGATAACAGAAAACTAGGCTATTACTTAATTTTGCACTCTGAACAGAACAGAAAGTATTGTAGACATAGCTACTTAGCATTTCCACGTCTGCTAATGAACATTTTATGATAATGAACCGATGAGAAATATGAGGACTTTTAAATGCTCTCAGCTCTATGCCCTTGTTAACAGGTTACGACTTTCCAGCATTCCAAGGTACACGCCCAGCATTTATCTCTGGGGGCGTTAATATATATTTTGAGTATATAACAATAATTCCCAAGTACCTACGATCAATCTGAGCCACAACGATATTTCTGCAGCAAACTGTTTTGACTTTGTTTTAGGCCATGCATTATATATTTCGCTGTCTGGGCACTGCCTACGTCAGCATCCACACACCGAAATGCTCCATCTTGGTATCATTCTAACATCTTTGTCAGAGATGAGAAGACGTGCTTTTCCCTACGTCATACCGTAAACAGGAAGTAGGATGACTATCGGCGAGTTCAATTCAGCGGCGGTTAAATGAGTACAAACCTGACAACGGTCTGCAAATCATAGCGTTTAAGTTTAGAAATCAATCTGATTGCTATTTGCAGCGTAGTGATTTTGTGCTATACCTTACCGTACCAGTAGTTGTTGTATGATATCCCCCTAAGATAAGGCTTTGTTAAGGTAATTCTTCAACAAACACCACACGTCTCTAAACAACCCTGCACAACCTCATTTCAGCTACCGTACGGTATAGTTCTATGGATATATGTTGTAGTCGGTTATGGCAGATAGAGTGCTGAGCCTGATTGACAAGAATATATCAAGGTAACAGTTCTAATTCCATTTACTTGTTTGTGGATCGGTAGGGGTTTCTTAGATACAGTACCGGTATACCCGGTACGGTACTGTGTTTCTCTCCCAGAAAAATCTCTACCGTAATAGATGTAACTGCTAAAAATAAGTTTAGTAATTTATTTTAAGAAGGATGTTCCCATTTAAAGATAATGCGTCTTCCAAGACAATGATGTACGATAGATTATGATGATCGGTTTATTTCTGTTTTTAAACTGTAGGCTACATTAAACTCAATTTACCCTCTTATCTGTTTGCCTTTAGTTTGCTGGAGGTTCCACAGAGTCCCACTGTAACAACACTAAATCTGCACTGCAACCACATCTCAAGAATTGAAGGGCTGACCTCGTCATGGCACCTAAGACATTTAGACATTTCCTCCAATCGCATCTCTCAGATTGAAGGCCTCAGTTCTCTGGTGTCCCTCAGGACTTTAAATTTATCCTGCAATTTTATCACCAAGGTTGAAGGTGAATATCCAATTTCCAATTTAAAACAAACAGAATATTGAAGCATTTGTCAGTGTTCATCAAATCATTATTCATTACTGGGTTTTTTGTTGTTGACTGCTGATTCACAGAGCTGTTAATGTTCCTTTGCCCTAACACAGGACTGAATGGCCTTGTGAACCTGACCAGTTTAAACCTGTCCTACAATCAGATTAACAGCCTTACTGGTGAGTTAAATACCAAGTTATAAAAGGGCTAACCTACGGGATTCACGTTATTGATCCATAATATATCCACTTCAGGCCTTTTGTACCTTCATGGGGTGGAATACAAGCTCAAGCACCTCAGTCTCCATAGCAACCAGCTGCACAGCATCAACCACCTGCTGCAGTGTCTGCTGGGAGTGCAGCATTTGACAGTAGTCACCTTAAGACTGGACGGCAAAGATAACCCTGTCTGCAGATTGGCAGGTCTATTTTTATACAATATATGTCATTGTGTGCTTGGTCGTATTGAAGGAATATTACATATTGTATCAGTCAATTTAATAGCCTTTTTCTCACATCCATTTTGGAGCATGGGCCTTTCTCTTATTGAACATTTGATTAATTGCGAGATAATTTAGCTGTTTAACACCCAGCTAAAAGGTATTGATTTTGAGTGGGCATTTTAACCATCTTTGAGCAAGATGGCTAACCCTTATTTAACCTGCTCATAATAATTGTGGTACTCACTGTTAAGTTGCTTGGGATAAATGCATCATGCTAACATGACCTTGTTGTTGATGTAAAGTAGTGTAAACTCTTATTGGGTATCTTTCAAACATAATATACAAGGATGCATGCCTGTGTACTGAGTGCAGACATGGTTGGAGGGGAAAAGGCCTTCATTTAGCAGGAGAACAAACCTGGATCTGCCATACTTTGTAAATCCACAAGGATACGTGTAACCAGTCTGAGAAATGATTACTCTATTAGTTCATTGTGCTTATGTTCTTGTGTGTGTGTGTGTGTGTGTGTGTGTGTGTGAGTGTGCTATTATAGGATACAGGGGCATGGTTCTGCAGTCTGTACCCCAGATCTCTGTCCTTGATGGCTTAGATCGGCTGGGGAATCCAGCTTCTCTAGAGGAGGATATCCCTGTTGATATTCCTGGACTGGAGGACTATGTAGACTTCATGCTGTCTTCAGCCACTAGTGTGACTGACAGGGTAATAACTCACCTGGTGACAACCGGCCCTAGCTCTGTAAATGGGAACACATACAAAGTGGTGCAGACCGCACACAACAACAATGTTCTAGCACTGGTAACGCCTTTCCAATGTGGGGGGCGGAGCTTCTGAGGGAGCACACTATTGGCATTGAAGGGAGAGGTGTTTTTGTTTAGATCTGAGTGTGAATTTATCAAGCGTTCTCTCCAGCATGACTTAAGTCACTGGCGGGGTGTGTACACACAGCCAGTGATTTGCATCTGCACTCCTCTATGATTTGTTTATATGATTTATGACATCACAAATGGCAATTGCAGCACAGGAGGGCATTCACTGTTATGTGGTGGGTTATCTTAAAACACCTGTCTGGCCTTGACACCTCAGTTACAGTTTCTTAGTCAATGAAACAAAACAAACACAAATGTAATACTGTAAGTTTTAACAGTGAGATAGATAGATAGCAAGCAAGCATACTTTAGGTTAAAATGACCCTCAACTGTCAGGGTGCAATATTCACTAGCCAGTATAATGAAACATTTTGTTGTTTTTAAATGTAATCACACAGTACTTATCCTAGAAGCCCTCCTACAACTTTCCTAGGCTGTAAATATGAGCGTGTTGTAGTCAAGTGTTTGGGTGTCCACAGCACGTTCCAGTGGATGGCCCTCTCCTTACACCCCACATAGACAATGTGTTAGCGCAGTTTCGACGGCAATCGGACTCAAGTGATCCAACACACCCAGCAGCTGTTTCCAGCTGCTCCCAGGCCGGTGAGACTCCTCCAGCAGACCCTGTTAATGAGCAACGCATCAGGAAACTGGAGCAGCAGATGTCCCAGTTGGTTCAGCAGGTGTTTGTTAAGCTCCACAACACACCAGATGAATTTGTTTGTATTTCGATGTTTATTACGTGATATTGATCTTTAGTAAACTGTACACTAAAATGTGACTGTGCAGCTTCTAATTCCATAAAACGGGATCAATAAAGCATACGTTACATATTAATTTGCTTAATTAGCTAAATAAAAGTCCACAAGCTAATGTTTGGATTGAAGTATGTCCACCTGGTCCTGTTTTATAATGTATTTTATGATTTATTTAATAGGGCCCTGTAATACCTGCCTCTAGTACACCTACCTTGTCTACGGTGAGAGTACGGAAAGCAAAGAGGGACACAGATCTCACATCGGAAAGTGAGTGCGACAACGGGAAGGAAAACAGGAGACGCAGTAGGATTCCAACGCACCGTAACACTGCCGTGAGGAGAGCTGCCAAGGAGACCGATAGGTGAGCCTTACCAGTGTGTGGAGGTTTGACCATGTTTATTCCAATGTTCTTCAGGGGCAGGATATGCACCGTGAGTGAGTGAGGGTGGCCGGCTCCCAGGTGAAATGTCCATGGTTTGATCTGGCTTGCTAGAAGATGAGCATGGTGCTTATCTCCTACCTGCTCCTTTATCCAGTTTGAATTCTACTCGCTGTTTTACATATGGAACAAATTGCTATCATTCCATCCTGTAGACCACATGGGTATCCAACAGGATTCCTGTGCTAGAGTCTGCGACGAGAATATAAAATGAAATGATTCATGAGCAGGTGGCAGTTTTAAGCATCTTGTTCAATGTTTCCGGGAAGGCTAAACATTTTGCGGATCAAACTCTCTTTTGGATGGGTGTCGAGTCGACCACTATTCACCCAGCCACCATATATTATCTTGACTTTATATACATTTCTGGGGCTTGAGTAAAGTTTCTGTGCATTGAAAACATCCGTTCCCTGTGTCGTGCCCCTTTATAACTTACTCCTGAAATGTATTAAAACTCAGGCAATAGAATGGTGTTTGAACTTTTAAAGTACAGTATATTATTCACAATATGAACTACTGGAGATAAGGACACCATCTCTGCAATGTGGCCTTACTCAGAGACACACATTAATAACTATCAGTCCTCGTAAAAATATTCCTCTTTTGCCTTCCTTCCAGAATCGACCAGGTTTTTGGTCTAGGCTTTAACTGCATAGTAATCATTCACGGCAGCCCAGAGGCTTTCATTTAAAAGTTAAACCGCATTACTACACTACTAAATTATAAAAACAAAATTAGTCTTTATTGTTTTGTTTATTTGTTTATTGTGAATGGCAGTATGATAATGGTACACAACACATCATACAGTATGTATCTTGCATGTAATATATTTTCAGCCCACATAGTTTACGATATATATATACTGCAATCTCTTCTAAATGACTACAATGTACAACAAGGGAAACTCGTGTTGCTTATCATGCATTTCCCTGATAAGGTCCTTGCGTATAGAAGGAATCCTCCGCCCTTCAATAGGAACCTGGGGATAAATTCTCATCTGTGGCAGTGCTGTAAACTCTCCCCCCTCTGTTAGAAATTACAGCTGTCGTCCGCTCATGACAAATGGCCGTGTCACTTTGTGCAGCCCTCTCATCTTACTTCATCAGCCGCTTATGACCTGCGCTTAGGAGTCAGTGATTTAACTAGCTCCCTACTGTCCTCATCAAAAGCAAGGTGATGCTAAAATATCGGCTCCCAGTTCAATTCAAAGTTGCTCAAACTCTGCGTTCCTATAAAAGTGAGCAAGTCGTCTGTCTTCCTGACCTTTTATCGAGTTAAGACGTTCGCTCGGGGGTGCTATTACTGCTTTTATGTCCACGGCTGCTTCGAAGGCTGCAATGTGCTTTATGTGCAGCGAACATGAGAGACCTAAGCAGAAGGACCCAGGGTGTACCGCGGGGTCCCGGAGGAGAACGGAAGCCCGTGCGGAGGCAGGCACAGCGGGGCCAGCCATGAAGGGCCCTGTGAGAACCACCAGAGCCTCAGGGGCCAGGAACAACAAGCCCACAGTGGAGGAAGAAACATACCGGGTACGGCAGTCACCCCAGCTTACTGTTTATGCTGGCAACACAGCTGTGCATAGCTCTAGGGGGGTGGCGTAGAGAACCATGTGTGTGTGGTATGAGGAGGAGTAGATGGCAGTGCTGGCAGCCACTCAGGTGCTGTATTATGTTTGTCCCGATGGATTCAACATCAGGAACTCTAATGTCCCCTTTTTAATACAAGCAAGTTGCGACCCAGGTTTCTCCCCCTGCGACCCAGACAATCGTGGAAGAGCGCGACCAGGAAAGGGAGAGGCGGTGGAAAGCCGAGCAGGCCGTGAGGAAGCTTACAGAGCAGCTGCAGAGCCTGCAAACCAGGGCCAGTGAAGAGAAAGACCTCCAGAGCTTGGCCCTGCACACTACAGACCGGTGAGAGACGCACGCGCGCACACACAAACACACACGCACACGCACACACACACGAACTGGCCCTGGAGAGAGAGAGTACACAGCAGCTCTGAATCATGCATCACAATGTAAAAAGGGAAACTGGCCTCAGTGGAGTTTCTTTAACAAATCCACAATAGATTGGTTCTGCCCTTTGCATCGTTTGCGACGATGTTTCTCCTGAGAGAAAGATCCCTCGGGTCTACCAGCTCCTTCTCCAGCAGTAATTATCCATTACACTGTTTAACGTCCGCACAATAATTGGATAATAACAATAAGCCTCTCTTTAAATTCCCAGGCTTATTAGGGTCTATTAGCCCAAACATTTAAGCATGCCAGTAACTGCCTATGATAATGTAGCTGTTTTGCTACAGTACGGTTTATAAAATAGACTAACTGACTGAGGCTACATACACCTCATATTGGAATTGCATAGGGTGTATTTAGCTATAATGATACTTCTCTAAACATTACCAGTCTCACTTTATTAGTATGTAAGACCGTTCAGCTTGGCACATTCATAATATCAGCCTCTAGAAGAAAAGAGACACATTTTGTCCCAGCATGCCATGCACTGCCCCCTGCCTGGTTAGACGGTGGACGGACGGCTGTGATTACAGGCTCGGAGGCGAGCATATGCCCTCGGTGGCATGCAAACCAGCTGCCACCTCTGCTGCAGCATGCTAATGGACAGGTTCTTGCACTGCCTGTGTAGTGTGAGACACTGTATAAGGTGGCCTGTTCCACCTCTTCTTACTCTATTACGTCCACGCTGTCCACTCGCTACAGTTACAAAGAGACAAGCTACGGTAGAGGTTTATTAAAATAATGTAATACTATCCTAATTGTCCTACTTTAATATCCAGTCTGATTCGACTATAAAGACCAGAGAAATGGTTAATTGGTAGACTCACTTTTTATTTACAAACGGTGAGATGGATATGATTAGAAGAAGGATATGATTATCATTTAAATAGGCTATCTATGTAGGATACACTCCAAGCTTTTATTTTTCAGGCGGGCGAACCGACAGAATATAGGCCCTGTGTGCTGGCTCTTTCTCAGTGAAAACAACACCAAACATCCAGTGTTCCTTGACAAGTAATAAACTTTAACAGAGTTTTCTAAAGAATAGAAAAGACTAGAGTTTGCACTACTTCCACAAAGACACAAATTCCAGGTCGCGTGGAGTATGTAGTGCTCGAGGTGGGCACGTCCCACCCACCCGTATGTATGTTGAGGCTTTAAAGTTGGACAACGTTCTAATTTACCCTAATTCCCAGCGAGCGCCCAGTTACTGAGTTTAGTAACAACCAATGGCAGGGTAGATGCTCTCTGCATCGTCAAATTCCTTCTTTTTTGAACGTGTAAACTTGCGTGCTATAAAAGTGGATTAAAAACGTTTGATTGTGTCCCTGGTTTTCCTATTATTTTACGATGCATCTCTGGCATCATACAGATTAATATGATTCTTTAAATGAATGCATTTTAATCTTTCCGGCCGTTCTGCAGGCATCTGCGTTATATTTCATGAAGAAGACCCAACACGCCAGGCCGCGCCCACAAATTTGACATCATTTTTGGCACGCGCCGTTGCGACTCCGTCAAGTATAAACTAGGCCTCTCTCTCTCTCTCTCCCTCCCCCTTGTGTGTTTTCTAAACGAGGCATTCTTCTGAGAGGGAAGGAGAGCAGGCAAGATGCGTGAGAGAGCACATTTGATCCTATGCCAGCAGGGTAGAAGAACTCATTCACCTCCTTGTCCTCCTCCAGACTGAAGGAGTTGCTGCTGAAGGAGCGCTGTGAGCGCTCCGGCCTACAGATGCGTGTGGAGGAGGCGGAGGCCAGCTGCCAGGCCCTGGCCAGGCAGCTGGAGCAGGCCAAAGGCCAGGAGGAGCAACACCAGAGGGCGCTGCACAGCCTGGAGGACAGCGTGTCTCACGGAGACGCTCTGAGAGCGCGTCAGCAGGCCGAGGAGGTGGGTGGCTCACTAGCGCTAGTGGCTTATGCTAATACACAGAAACATAGTCCTCATATAGCCGTATAAAAACGCTACAAATGTTGGTGACTTTGTCCCAAAATACAGTTTTAAAAGCGCTTTTCCAACTGTGCGCTGTCAGTGCAACCACACGCTTGTCTTAATATGTTAATTGTTTGGCCGTTATAAAACAGACTATTGGCTCTTTATGGGGAGGGGTGGGATATGTGCATCTTTGGCATAATGGACATCTCCCATAGGGTTCTATTCAGAAATGTATTATGTGGTCTGCTTCTATATAGTGCCTCTGTTAATGCTTCTTCACTGTTCACATGCTGCGATTTCCTCTTAGTGATTTTATTGTAGTATTCTCAATGCACAAATAACATCAATGCATCAACCGCGAGACTCGTGTTGACAGAGACGCCTAGATCTTAATAGGTTGGGCTAGAGCACAATGAACATGGTGTTCTAATAACAGAAAAAGTGTTCTGTGCAGCACATAGTCTCATAAAACAGCGAACGTAGTGATGCGTTGTTTCACTATTTTCAGTCACTCTGGATTAGGCAGGTCACGTTAAACGGTTAAAAAAAGGGTTGCTGCCCAGTAAAATAAAAATAAGCTTCAATGACCTGGGGGGGCATTCTGCCACACAAACATCCTTTCTAAATAGAACGTTTTCATATTATTGGTTAGGTTAATGATGGGTTATCGAGCCTCATTTATCGGTCAGAATTCTTTCTCAAAATGAGTGTCCCTACTCTGGATGTATTTTCTATTATTTGTGGTTGAGGCAGTGCCAATGAAACATGTCAATTAGAGTTATTAGTTGTTTTCATCAACTGATGGCGCCACTCCTACTCAACTCCCAACTGATTTTCTCGGTTATTTTCTAATTGGGAACAACAGATTTGTAGCGGAGAGTATCCAGGCAGATTAGATATTAGCATTTGAGTGAAACAATATGAAGTTTGCAACATGAGTATGGTCTGGCGTGGTTACGCTAACATCCAAACCAGCAAGGAGTCATTTGTGAAGCATCAGAACCAGATGTGGCTGGTAGGTCTGAATTCACCTTCAACCTGTTCAGATGAAGCGCTACCAGGAGCTGGAGAACAAAGCTGTTGCCCTGAGGAGAGAAGCAGAGATCCACAAGGCATCGGTGCGCCAGCACAAAGACAAACTGCAGCAGCTGCATGAACTGCTGGCATCAAGGGAGCAGGCACATAGGTAGAGATAATGAGATCCTCTGTGAATATTACACCTGTCTATTGTAACTGTATATAGTTTCACTGTGCTGCATTTACTGTTTTGCAACACTAACCATTCCCTATTAGTTGTATTAATAGCTTTATTGACCTGTAGCATCTTAATTAGAGGGATAGAGAGAGAGGGAGGGGAATTAAAAAAGTGAAATGTATCTTAGATCAATAATATGCATAAATGTGTATTGTGTTTCTAGTCCATTTGGGGTGCAGAAGATAAAAAAATGTGTCCCTGTGACACACATAAATAGACTGTTTTGAGTGTGATTCACACCCAATAGCAAAACATTTCCAGGATGTTGCCAAGTGCTTATTAAAAAACATGATATTTCATTAATTCACATTAAAGTGTAACTGCACCCCAGCGCTGAGCCTGACTCCACCCATACAGTTCTGTGACTCCACCCACCACAACTTTGAAATATGCGTCAAGAAGCTGACTGAGGGGAGGAGAGGGGCTGTGAGGGGGACCCCCATTAACGTTAAAGTTAACATTTGAATTTGATGACATATGAGCGTACTAAGTGTACAGTTGAAAACCGGCCAGATTAACGGATATGAAGTTTAGTTGTTTTCAGTTGTTTTCAGCCCATAAAATGTAGATTTTTATAAAAACAGCAATTTTGGCACTATTAACAGTCAAGCATGCATACATACAACATTAATTAAATTAGCAGTACCTCATTGGTCACTCGTTGTCACAGGAAAGTCCAGGAATCCCGCTTGTCTCCCGGCGGGCCAGAGTTCTGTGAGGCTGTGGCCAGAGAGGTAGCGTCTGTGGAGCAGAGACACGCCCATAAGGAGGCAGAGCTACAGGAGAAGGTAGAGACAGGCAGGCACAAGTACGCCGCCCTGGAGGACGAGTTCCGCATGGCGCTCACCATCGAGGCTGCCCGCTTCTCAGAGGTCTGTCTGGCCATGGCTGCTCTGCTTAATCTTCACTTAAAATGCTCTCTGCCTTGCTGCATAGGAATTAGTCATGTGTCTGTCAAACACTGAAAGGTTTGAACTCAAACAGACCCCAATCTGGACGGGGTTGTGTCACCCTTACCAGTAAGTAGTCGGTCATTGCCACAGGGAGCGCACTGAATAGATGGACTTGATTTAAATCAGTCTCGTCTCCCTCGTTACGGTCAAAGATTTCATTCTCTCTCTGAAGGAAATGTAATCTTGTTCTCGATGGCTAATGCCTTGGCAATTTGCAATTTTAACTCTGGGACTTCTCAAGCCATGAAATTCACATAGATGGCGTCTTAAACAGATTGCCATCCCCAAATCCATTAATCCACCAGTATAACCTGCTGAGCCTCACACATGACATTGACTGATGGAACTGTCAGTCCGGTGACAGCCTGAACACGCCGGCAATACCAAAACACTTCCTTGCATTTTATTCAACTTCTCCACATTTGTTTTTCACCCATTGCTGTCTATAGGTAAAGGAGGCGTACGATCATATGGGTACAGAATTGACTGAGCTGAAGGCAACCCTCGCCCAGTCACAGCAGCGGGAGAAACGATCGGGCTCTCTGGTTCAGGAGCTTACAGCTATGGTGAAAGAGCAGAAGGGTCGCATATGTGACCTCATTAAAGCCAAGAGAGATGCTGTCGCTGAGCTAAAGGTACTGAGCTAAAGGCACCGAGCTACAGGTACTGAGTTGAAGGTACACTCAGTTAATATAGCAAGCTAAAGGTACACTGAAATAAATACACTGAGCTAAATGCACTGAGCTCACTGAGCTAAATGTACATAGCTAAATACACTTGAGCTAAATGCACTGAGCTCAGTGAGCTAAAGGCACTGAGCTAAATACACTTGAGCTAAATGCACTGAGCTTAGTGAGCTAAAGGCACTGAGCTAAATGCACTGAGCTTAGTGAGCTAAATGCACTGAGCTAAATGCACTGAGCTTAGTGAGCTAAAGGCACTGAGCTAAATACACTGAGATAAATGCACTGAGCTCAGTGAGCTAAAGGCACTGAGCTAAATGTACATAGCTAAATACACTTGAGCTAAATGCACTGAGCTTAGTGAGCTGAAGGTGCTGAGCTAAAGGCACTGAGCTAAAGTTCAGGCAGAATTGTTTCATGTAACAATGTGAGTTAGCTGCAGTAGACGCTGTATTACCTCTGGTATTGAGTCATCTCCGTTTCAACAAGTCCATTGGATAAGCACGACCCTCGAAGAGACTGATGGCAGCTTTTGTTGGCATGATGCTTGTCCACTGGACTGGAGTGATGGCACTTTCTTAATTCCCACGTGTCTCTTTCAGGACCGTCTGCGCTCCCTGGAGGCAGATGTGGAGCAGGACAGGCGCCTCGATCTACAGCTTGAGTTGCTGAAGAAGGACAAGTCTCGCCTGCTGTCGCAGCTCACGGCCCAGGAGTCAGTAATAGACGGTCTCAGGGCCGAGAGGAAGATCTGGGGCCAGGAGCTTGCTCAGCAAGGTAGGGAGCGGGTCTACACTGCTGAAGCGCATAGCTAACTGATATTCTGAATGATAGGACTGCGTGTTCACAGCAGTCAATAGTAAAGATGTTCATTGGCACACAGTAGCTTTGTACAGTGGTCCACATAAAGGCTATACCTGCACAAGTTTAAGCAGGGTCAGCTGGATTGTTGATTGGTTAGAATAAAAACCTTTATGGTGGTCGATGGTCAGTGGAACAACTTCCAGGGACCATCAAAATAAAGGTTTTGTTTTGCAGACACTGAAGAGTCTACAGAGAAACAACATTGTACTGCAGTGTCCCTATTAATAGACCACTTCTAATTTTTGCAATGTGCTCCTTAATAGCAAGTACAGTGACATCTAGAGGTTGGAAACTCAAACATAGATACAAACCCAAAGTTATATATTTGTTACTTCTCATTCTCAGGATTCTTTTTCAGTTATATTAAAAGCAAATTGTTTGTTTTAGTATTATTTTTTATTATTATCTGGTCTGCATAATGTTGACATTTACCTGTGCATGAGCAGCAACCCCCAGATTATTAATCTGACTATTTGTTTCTCAAAAACATACTCCTAATGTGTCTGCAAATCTTATCAGCGTATCCAGTGTAGCGCCAGATGTCTTCAAATGTCTTCTGTTGTAAAAAAAATGTTATTTCTATTTTCAGTCCAAAATGTATTCAATAAACGGTACACCAAATTGGTTCAGCAAACTGGGGTATCTTGAGAATATGCAGCATTCTGCCAGCCGAGACATCGACCGGTTGTGTAGACGTATTACTGGTCTGAATACTAAACAAGGCAGTTCCAGACAGTAAGGGATCAGGTCATTTTTTGCAGAACATCACTGGGAGGACATTATATTGAGGTGAGGATTGTTTAAGATTAAGTGAAATTTCGCTTTAAGCAATGTGGGAGATCATATTCCTGGGCCATCGCTCGCCAGAGCCAATCAGTGAAAGTGTTTTTAATTTTGATCCTGTCACATAGGACAGAGGGGCTGCCCAAAACAGCCCTCAGCGGTGACAGTGGAACGCTGCAGAGCTAATTGAAGTGACACTCACTTCTCCTTCATTTGCATGCTGGTGACAGGAGCCTCGTTAGCCCAGGACCGGGGCCGCATGGAGGCCAGGATCGAGGCCCTTGGCACAGAGCTGGAGACACAAAAGAAACAGAATGAGAGGGACAACGATGCACTCCGAATCAAAGCCAAGATCATTGACGACCAGACCGAGACTATACGCAAGCTCAAAGAGGTACCAGAAGCTCAGCACAGCCAGCTGACTTAGTGGAGGGAGCAGTTAGCTAATACACAGCTAGCCGTCCCTGTGGCCATGCTGAGAAGAGAACCTGGTGTTTCTGTACAGCCCTGGCTCTATACATGGAAACACAAAGTGGTGCAGACCACAAAACAGTATCTCAGCCTTGGCAATGTGTGCTCAATGTGGGGGGCGGAGCTTCTGAGGGAGCGCTACGGCATGGAAGGGAGAGGTGTTTTTATGTACATATATCAACAATATTTTACCAAGATAGCTGACTCCGTATTTAGGAAAGAAATGTGCAGGGATTTTGTGTGTGTGTGTGTGTGTGTGTGTGTGTGTGTGTGTGTGTGTGTGTGTGTGTGTGTGTGTGTGTGTGTGTTTCAAGAGCACAGCACAATGGAATGCCTGGGTTCAAGACTTGGCCAAAAGCAATTTTCCCATATGCCACAGCCAAGACTTCCCTGACTGGCCAAGAATAGCACCAAAGCGTTTTCTCTCTCTCTCTCTCTCTCTCTCTGTCTCTCTCTCTCTCTCATATTAAATGTGTGTTGTGCCCACCTTTAATGTGAATGGGTGGGGTTTATTGAATATAAAAGTAGTGTGGTGCATGGGGTGTTACAGCCCTGTCTGACAATCATGGTGCCATGAAAATTAAACAACACTCACACTCCTATATTCACCACAGTAAACGGCCAAACTACATTTTCTAACAAAACTTTTAATTAAGTTTACCCTGAAACCCGATTAAACATTATCAATGGGCAACGGATCCTGAGCAGAGTTGAGAGCCCGTGGTAAGATTTTGTTGATATTCATCTCAGAGAAAATGTGTTGATGCAAATAGGTGCTTCCCAATAGACACAGCACACATCCAGAGAGGCAAGTCACAACAACTTGTCACAAACGCAGAGAAGCAAAATGATCAAGACAGACAACACTGTAGGCTGTTCTCGTTGGACACTAAAGCTCTGTACTCATCTGGTGCAAATGTAACTGCAACTGACACATGTTGGATTCTGAGTATCTGAGGATGAAAGAAAACAATTATATTCCAATTATATTACAGTTTTTTCAACTCAGCCTCGATAAAATCCTCGTCTCAACAGCGTAGATTCTATATCTGCTCTGCAGTAATGTAACTACTCTTCACTGCTCACTCAAGTTACTTCACTTTAATATACTCCATTGCTGTACTTTAACTACAATGACCCTAAGAACTTGTGTCTATTGGGAAGAACCTATTTGCATCAACACATTTTCTCTGAGATGAATATCACCATTAATATAGGATGTGGACAGCATAATGGAGCCGTTCGAATTAGCATATCAGTGTTGTGCTAACGACCATTGTTCCGCCATATACCCGACCCAGTAGATTATTACGTTGAAAGCGCAGGTCTCCTGCACTGATACAGGAGGTCTTAATCTCTCCATACAGGACAGGAAAATACCACCTGAAAATCTAAGATTCTGGGGATGCTTTTATAAAAGCCTTTCCCCCATAGATTTTTCGGACTTAGACGACAACATCTTAAAGGCTGCACGTGAAAAATGACAAGTTGAGTTGAGTTATAGAGAAGTTTGTCCCTTGGAGGTGTGAAACACACACACACTCATGCATGCAGGCACACTCGCACACACACGCACGCACACGCTCACACACACATTTAAGCATTTGTACACACATTCAGAAAATACTAGGATCAACAGCCAAAGCTGTGTAAAGTGGTCCACACACAGAGGATCACACACGTCTGCACCTTAAAAATCCTTCCCTCTCTCTGTAATTCTAGTCAATTGCTGCCTAACACCTTCATAGATATATGATTTACACCCCAATCTCCACCAAGACACTCTCCAAGACCCCCGGTTATTTCCTCCCTCGAGAGCTGATGCGTGAAACCGCTGCTGTTCCATCAGAGCACTACGGTTTAGCTTGGTTAACAAAAATACTGTCGCCAGGCAGACTATAGCCTCTCCTTGTCCGAAAAATCACATTTTGTCAAATGAGAGCTCAACACTGAATCAAACTCAGTTAGCTCATCTCTCTTAAGACCTCTCATAATCATCTTGGTGATAGAGTGACATCTCTTTATCAGATAAATCACATTTCCTTTAACCCTGATACAAATGACGGATGGAAGGTTGAAATATTACAGTCTATAGTCTCTTTATTTAGGACCACACAGAAGACTATCAGAGAAAACAAACTATTTAAAACCAGCGATGCGGCTATTGTATACTAACAACTCAAACTCTATTGTACACCGTGAGAAAACCCCGGATAGAGTGAACGCTTCAAGCACCACACAGTCTGCTTCATTAACATAAAAACCAAATGCACCTCGCCCCACATGGATCTGCACAGACAGGGTGCAGCATGGCAGGTTTATCTCCACAGCAAGGCTCAGAGATACTGTGTGAAGAAGAACACACCGTGGTGACGCAATACATCACATCTGACAACTCCTAGACTGGCGCACTAATATAGGAACACAACATGAGATGAACTAAGGCCAATAATTCCGTTTCTACCATCTGGACATAGTGAGTTTCTGACGTTGACGTTGAGAACAACTGTTTCTCAGTTGTATTACTTTTAATAAATGTGGAATGTGATTTATTTTCAATGTTTACGGTTGATAATGCCCCCACCCCACTCCGAGCAGTGCAAACTATGCAAACTATTTTACGGAATTGTGGATCCAAAAGTTTAAGAACTGAAAACAATATATGGCAAATGTCACATTCATGAAAAATTAAGGGAAAATCATTTTTCACATGATTATTAAGACTGAGGTAGAATAACTGGAGTGTGTTTTGATTAATTATGAATTAACTAGACCTAATTGTTTCAGAAGGTTGCTCACCTCATTCAACAAAGATCTGTCTCAGACCCCTGTCAGTCAGTGGTACAGCCCATGGAGAGAGTTCCAGATCGTCCCAGAATGCACTGGGGTGTCTTGGGGATGCAGCCCTCCCTGGCCAAGAAGACAAATGCAAGCTTACACATGATATTAAATAACAATACAATATAATACATTACAATATCCATGTCCACAAGTATTCTTCACCGCAAAAATATAGGCATTATTTAAGACATAAACGAATGTAAATAAAATAATAAAACAGCTGACAAGCATGCTTAGAATTATATATGTTGATGTTTTATAGCTGTATTAAGTCTTGGAGTATTTTTTTTTACACTGAAGGGTAAACAGAGTTGCAGGGTTTGTTCATGAATCAAGAATTTACATTACTATTGGCTAATTGTGCTTGATACTTAACACACCAAAATCAATTCCACCCACCCGTTCATTTCAAAAGCTGCAGCTGTGTTTAACCTGGCCAACTGTATTCATTCCAGCTTTAAATGTACAGTACAATTAACATTGACTGTGAGTCATACATTATGTCCATCCATCTGTAACTCTTTCTAAAGAGCTAAGAATGAAGTAAGATTGAAAGTTCAACAACATAAACTGGCTCAAGGAAGTCACATCCACAAACCCCCTAGCAGGACTTATGCACACGCCCCAACATAATGCCATGACAGACAGATGGAATGTGGTGACGTGTAACAACATTGCGTTTTTATTTCTCTGATGTCATACAGGGAAGGAGAAAAATGAACACCCACCACCCATTCCATTAATCCATATAGATGGCACGCCCATATAAGGCACACAAACGTGGCATGTTACTACAGTTGTTAATGTACTGACAATGTTATAAATATTATTGAGGATCATTATTTCTTATGAATGATTAAGATTATTAGGTTTTAATTTACCATCAAAGATCAGATGTTAAAATTTAGACAATTTGCTGTAGGCTAAAGGCAGAAAAAATGTAGATATTTTGTAAGTACTTTGTACTTTGTTTCATAAGCACAATATTAAGATATCCGCTGAAAATAGATAGAATATCATATTTATTGTGTTAGCAAGGCTATATAGCTAACTGGCTCTGCACAGTGCATTCTGAGGATTCTGTTGTGTGTTTCATCCCTTGAGGGATAGGTTAAATGCAGAGAATACATTTAGCTATATGTATGTGACAATAAAAAGCCTTAGTTCGGGGCAAAATCATCAAACGTTTTAAGATGTTTATGATCAGATTTGACTCCCAATCATATAGTGTGCAGTTGCTATGTCCCAATGGCTCTCTCTCCATTCATGTCATTAAGTACTTCCTAAATAAATGCCCGGGCGTTTCAAAGATGGCTACCAAGTGGCGAGTTCTTTGTTTACTGTCAACATTTGATTGACCCAAGTGTCACCTGAGTGTGTGAATTAGATATGTCTTTGTGTGTGTTAAAAGTAGACAGTTCAGGGAAGAATAAGGTGGAGATTTTGCATTTAGTGTTTAGCCTCGTCTGTGTGTGTGTGTGTGTGTGTGTGTACTGTATGTGTGCATGTGGTGCAATACATTTGATTGAAGTTCAAAAAAAATTAACTCAATTGTACTACCAAATGGAATGTTTCCCAGAAAAAAAATGTAAAAAACCTAGTACTCCTCTCCATGTGTGTGTGAACCCTTGTGATATAGAGATTGATAGTCAGGGTGATAGAGAGAGAAAGAATGAGAATTCCTGAAAGAGAAAACATAGGAAAGCATGTCCACGTTTGCCTAAAAAACACACACACACACACACACACACATATGTGCCCACACAAACACACACACGCACGCACACGCACGCACAGGCACGTACACAGAACTGCTGCTATTCCTGTGAAGGGTGGGTGTGTGAGTTGTACTAGCCTACTAGAGAGCTCTGTGTGTGTGCTTGAGAGAGAGAGAGAGAGAGAGAGAGAGAGAGAGAGAGAGAGAGAGAGAGAGAGAGAGAGAGAGAGAGAGAGAGAGAGAAACAGATGGCTGTAAAGGGAGGACATCACTGGCTCTGGCAGCACAGGCACCGCGGGGGTGGGGTAAATGTCAGCAGAAAAGAGAGGAAGAGCGCAGAGATGCAGAGGGAGAGATAGGATGATAGAGATTAAGAGCCAGACAGAAATAGACAATGAGTGAGTTGGCCCTTCACTGTAAGATGCCGTCAAACCCAAAGGGAGAGACATTACCATGTGCACAGATGGATTTAAACTTTACTTTGATTACAGTAGTACAGTGTGTTATGCATTGTGTGTGACTCCTCAGTAATGGACAAATCAAAATGGCTTCGCTATGAAACAATCATAAAGCATTTTAATATTTTTAAATAATGAAATTGTAATGTTTTTTTATAAAAAGTATGTGAATATAAAATATGCCTATATTAATAATTATGATAATGATGACACTAAATTAGAAATGGTTCCATTAAGTATAATATTAATTAATGAATTAATTCTAGCAGCTTTGTTTGGGAATGGCCTCCCCCTATTGATAAAAATGCATATGATTGTTTAAAACCTTTCATGCTTTAAAGAGAATAATTTTTTACACTTTTTCAGTATTGGCAGTGCTACACGTGGGTGTATGGAGTGAGCCTATGTTATAAAGCAAGTATTTCAGTAAGCCATTTTGATTTTGCTGGTCCTGTGATGCATAGTCTTATCCATCCATCCATCTTCTCCCGCTTATCCGGAGTCGGGTCGCGGGGGCAGCACCCTTTCCCGAGCAACATCATCAAGCTCTGACTGGGGGATCCCGAGGTGTTCCCAGGCCAGTGTGGAGATATAATCTCTCCACCTAGTCCTGGGTCTT
>JAODOY010006097.1:0-10059 GCA_025399855.1 Forbesichthys papilliferus | reverse complement strand
CCCCCCCCCCCCCCCCCCCCCCCCGTCCCCGGCAGGGAAGGCTAACTGAACTATAGCAGCAGCACAAAGATACTGACACTTCCTTTGGAGGTAGGGGGGGGGGGGGTCTGTATAGACACGGTGTGTCTGCTATACTGTATGTGTGTATGTGTATTCCATATTGTGTTGTGTTGCAAGTTCCCATACATCCACTTGACTAAGCTGAGACCCCGCATGTATTTTGAGAGTGACTGACTGTCAGCGTGTGTTTACTGGATGATGGTGTAATGTGATCAAAACGTTTCTACGGTGACCGAAAAAGGTGAGGAATAATTAAAACTGTGTGTGTATACAGCATTCAGTATGTTCATGTATGTGCACAAGCCTTTGTGTGCATGTGTGTTGACATCTCTTTTTAGGAGTGTGTATACGTGTCAAGAAATGGGCATTTTTTCACATCCTACCTTGAAACTGAGTATTTGTGAACGGCAGGACATGGATGTTTTCCTCCCTGACTGTCGGCCCGTGATTAGAACAGGCTGTCTGGGCCACGGTGGAGACCAGGTTTTCATCCAAAACCCTGAGAGCTGTAGCGTAAGTTTATATCGTTCTGCCAGAACATGCAGACTCATTCAGTGTGATTTGTTGTTGAGATATAGTGGAAGCATTTTCCTCACCACTGCTGTGTGAGATATTAGTGTGCATTAGTGTGTGCTTGTGTGAAGTCCTGTGTTCTCTGACAAGATAGGAACATGCATTACATATACAGCTACACACACACACACACACACACACACACACACACACACACACACACAGACTAGCTCCTTTTTAGGCATGCATGTAGGTCCCTTTCTAGTTCCTATCTGAGATTGGCTTGTTTACACTGCTGTACTAAAGACCTCCTTTCAGACGCCCTTCATACCATTTACCTTAAACTTAAGATCAACACTGTGGTCTCCCAGATGCATCATCTGTAAAGCCCTGTACCTGTCCTGTATGGACACAAATATTCTTCTATTTTTTGTGAATGTTTAATCTGGCTGTTTCAAATGCTTTCATAGTTTCTCTCTCCTTTTTCCTTTTCCATATATCGATAGTGACTAAGCACAGTGGCTCAAAGTGGAGCATTATTTCAAACAGTGGGATTTGGGCATGAAAAATCACCATAGAACAGAGGGCTAAAACCTGAGCGATAACAACGTCCTCTTAATCTTACCTTGAAAGCCGCGATAGAAGGAGCCTCTCCTTCTATCGCCTAGGAAAGCAGGCAGATTATTTCCATTTGAAAGAACATGCCAAATTACAACAAATGTGTTTACAGATGCTCCTTTTCACAGCCGGTCTGTGTTGTGTGCAGATCGACTGTACGAGCGCAAAGCCGGAGTAGCTGGAGGTCCACTTTGCTTTTCCTGGCTGTGCTCTCCCCAAAAAAAAGTCCATTATGCAGAATATCAATATTATTATTCAGTGGGACCAAAGGGAACAGCAGCATTTAAGGTGCCTTTCTCTGACAACTGCTGTGTTCTTAATGATCTTTTAAGGGCTTTTTTGCTGCTGCTGATGTGGTTAAAACGATATGGTTAAAAGAATCATGTCGGAACTAGGTAAAGATGTTTTGTGTGTGTAAGGTAGCCTGTATTAGAATACAGTGTGAGATAAGACTTTCTTAATAAAGTGCTGAGGTATTTCTCAGTGATTAAGACACATTGTTCTTCTTACTTGGTTGCTGCTGAACTGCCCTTTTAGATGTCGCCAACAAGTCTCACGTGCATCTCACACCTATTTCTCTTCACAGCCACACACACACACACACTCTTCCCCCCTCCATCCACTGTGCTGGGGTGAAGAGGCGTAATCAAGAGCTATGTGGTGCATGAGGGTCTTTTACTCAGGTGAGGAGCGGATGGTCGTGGGGGGCGAGAGGAAAGGGAGTGGGTCCCCTTCAACGCCGAGCTGGAGGAATACACTCCATCAGTCAATCACCTGCAATCAGAAACACATCTCCATACTCCTTCATCCTGTGGCGAGACATGCAGGCAGGTTATGTACGGATGAAAAGGTACCGCGGCATGTGGTTTTACATACACGTTGAGTTTATATTTATATGCTTCTCATTAGTTGTGTCTTGCCTTGTGTTTGTATGTCATGCATAATAAAGTGTGTTCTGGAGGAAGCGGAACCGAATAACTGACAAATACCACTCATTTTCCGATCAGTGTGTGTGTGTGTGTGTGTGTGGGGGGGGCTTCCTTTAAAATGTGAAGAAACTATGTTTCTATTTTTATTATTTTACACAGACCACATCCAACAACCTGCTGATAAAGGACGAGAATGTATAAGAATGAAGCTAACCTCTCACCCTTCTCTTCCTCTCTTTTCATTTGATGTAGCTCTCTCTTTCTCTCTCTACTCCTCTTGCCGTGGCATTTGCCAGGAGAAGGAAATGAGGGGGGAAAGACGGGCATTGAAGTGGATCCCTCTGTGAATAAAACCGGCGCTGAATCCAATTTCTGTGAGAAGAGGCAGAGTCAGCACAGCGAGGGTGTCGCAATAGACGAGAAGGCTGCACGGGCAGATGAACGTGAACAGGAGAAGCCCTGGGTTGGAGAGATCAAAGATAGCACGGTGCAGAAGAAAGAGGGGCTGTTGAATTATTTTGGAGGTGTTTTGGGGCTGTTTTCCATCTACCGCGGCACGTCCAGCCTCAGAGGTGCACAGCCTGCCAGCTCGCTGCTTGTGTGGAAACCGCAGGCACACGCGCACGCACACACACACACACACGCAGGCACGCGCACACACACGCAGGCACGCGCACGCAGGCACGCACACACACACGCAGGCACGCGCACACACACGCAGGCACGCGCACGCAGGCACGCAGGCACGCACACACACACGCAGGCACGCGCACGCAGGCACGCACGCACACGCGCACGCAGGCACGCACGCACACGCACACACACACGCAGGCACGCGCACGCAGGCACGCACGCACACGCGCACGCAGGCACGCACGCACGCACACACGCAGGCACGCACGCACACACACACGCAGGCACGCGCACGCAGGCACACGCATGCGCACATGCACGGGCATACAACCTCATACATGCACATGGGCACACATACACATGCATGCGCACTTACACACTCAAACATGCATACTGTACACACACGCACACACTCTTGCATGCAGACACACACGCACACACACACACACACCTCTTGCATGCAGACACATACACACGTGCACACACGCGCGCGCGCGCACACACACACATTCAAACATCAAGACAAAGGGATTTCGAGTTTTATTTGCATCAAAGTTTTAGCAGGATACACCTTGTGGCGTGTCAAACTTATTACAAGAGAGAAGCATTTGAAATCCACTCCAAATAAACAGAATCTTATAGTTTTTGCTGAACATTTTAGTTTTACTTGTTCAGTTTCAAGTATGGGTATGGTGGTATGCCAAATTCATAATGGTATAATAGTAAACTATTGTGTAGTTCATAATGATAATGTCCAGGTTATGGCACACTTTACAAACACTATGATAGGATAGAATTTGAATTTGAGGCATTATTAGACTAGTTTATTATCTACAGTTGTAGTTTAGCACTGTTCAGGAAGATACAGAACAAATAAAATAGACATTTTATAAATTAAGGTTATTTCAGCTTTGGCTGGTTATTAGAGTGCTACATTATCCATGTGACAAGCAATCAGCCAACCAGATTGGCGGCAGGGTGGGCTATGCCTGGTTAAACTCTGTTAAATGTGTGTAATCTAATGTCAGCGCGATGTGAGTCACCTCTGAACCGATGGTGGTCCATGCGGCGGTGGCAGTGACCCAGAACCACCATATGGACCCCATGGCTCTGAACCACCTCCAGCTAGCCATCACAGCTTGCTGTGTGTGTGTGTGTGTGTGTGGATGGATGGATGGATGGATGGACTAGTTGAAACAGCTGTCCTCTGCAGAGTCCTCTGGGGGGTTTGTGACCCGCCTGTGGCCGTCAGGTGATCTGAGCCAATCTGCTCTCAAAGCGTTTACCAGCTTTGTTCCTATCCCAAGTCGATGGTGTGTGTTTAATTTTGTGATCCGTTGCCTTTTTAAATTACATTTTTACTACTTAATTAAATGTTATGGCCGATTTTTAAATATTTTTTCATTGATCGCTTTCCCAGCTCAATCTTTCAATCCCTCTTCTGTGTATTTTTGTACAGGGATTAGTGTGATAAAACCAACCTTCTGTGAATCAGTTATTTTTGGATACGTTATCGTTATTATTTATTCAACAAGTAGCCTGTAGGGGGAGTAGCCATCTGTGAGCATAACGTAGAAAATGACACTCGTTGCTCAAGCCATTGCTGTTGTGTTCAGCGGCTGTGCCATGTTACCACATGGTGTCTCTGTTGTTTACCCTCCAAAATATGGAAAATGCATGATGTCTGGCAGCAGAACTGTAATCTGTTTCATTCATCATGACGTCCGCAGGGCGCTGATCGCGCAGCTAAATAAAACGTGAGCTTTAAATATGAAGGAGAAACTGCTACACTACATAAGTCGTGAGAATCGTGTTTTGTTTTTGCCCTACTGTAGCGTGGTGGTGTGGGAATGGGATACTGTTTCCAGGCTTTGTAGAAAACAGGTGCACTGCAGTTGTTCATTGGACACGTGATCACGTTTTTGTGAGGAAGTGGAATTGTAGACATGGCACCTGTTAACGTGCCTCAGTTGTTCTAAATGAATAAAGAAAAAATAAGTATTGCTACATAGCGTTTCTAGCTTCTAGCCTATCTACAGTATTGGCTACAGATATTATCCTAAGATGTTAGCATAATTAGCATTCCTCTGACCACTCCAGTAAAACAATCAGACATGTATCCCAGTGAAATCTAACGCGGGGCTAGGTCATCTTAAAGATGTAGTCAGTCAATCTGGTGAAAGCCTGTTGATATTTGAGCTGGATCAAAACATACTCCTCCAAACACCTCTCCCTTCAATACAATATGGATGCTCCATCAGAAGCTCCGCCCCCCCACACGTTGAAAACACATTGCGAAGACTAGGATTGTTTTGTGTGGCACACCACTTTGTGTTCCAATGTTCATGCATGAATTTATATTTGAACACAGTTGCGTAGAAACACACGATTATTCTTCGGACAGCCATTGTGACCGTGAGGCGATATTAACCGAATTGAATTGAAGTGTTATCTGCTTACAGTACAATCGTTGGCTATGCCTTTAAGAGGGTCCTGGGACTTCCTCTGCACAGCTGTGCCTGGCAGTTGAGAGGCTCTGATGTCATGCATGACGGGGGTCTACTGGGACATATATGGAGGGGGGGAGGGGGAGAGAGATAGAGAATGAAGAGAGGGAAGGTGGGGAGAGAGAAAGAGAGAGAGAGAGAGAGGGGGTTAAGAGAGAGAGTGGAGCAAAAGAAAAGGGAGAGAGATGTAATGTTCTGTACAGTGTGATGCACTTACATCGAGAGGGGTGTACATGTTGTGTACTGTACAGTATGATACAGGTAGGTTTGTGTGCGTACACCAGTGTGTATCTGTGTAATGTATAAGGCCTACATCTGGGTGTATTTGTTGTTACATAGAACAGAAAGAAAAGCAGCGAGGGCTTGCTTCATAGTTTGCACATGTGCTGCAGAGAACTGCGGGACACATGGGGTGGAGTTGGATGGAGGAGGAGGGTGGGTGACAGTTAGGGTGACTTAATACCGCTTGATAGTTCATGGCTGGGAGAATGTGGCGGCACTCCCCGCTTTATGGAGCTGGGCTGGATATGCTCGTTCGGGATGGAGCCTTGCCCAGAGGAACAGCTGAATGATGTCATGCAGCACACAGAAACACTCTCTGTCCCCGCGCAAAGAAGAGGATGGGGGGATCGGGGGGGGGAGATGCCTGAGTTCAGTTGTGCCCGAGTTGTCCTGCGTCCCTGCCTTCCCCCGAACCACTAAATCACTGCAGTAATCACATTGCTGGATTAGCCGCAGAGAAAAAAGGTAGAGAGAGAGAGAGAGAGACGTTTGTCAGTGCATTGGTTTGGTGGATTTGCGCAGAGAATAGGTGGGTGGGGTTTATAATTAAAACATGGGTGGATTGCTGGGGAAAATTATGGAAAGAGAGATGCTGAGAAGCAGATGTGTGTTTGGAGACAGAATGATGAGGCCTGGGTGTGTGTGTGTCTGAGGCCTCTGGTTCTCCACTACATTGACAGCGTAAGGGAGCACGGTGTTCCAGAGTTTGTGCCTGTACGTGTTTTATGTGCAGGAACAACTAGCATGGCTTCGCTCTAAGCGGAGAGAACCTGGTTCCCCTTTTCTGCGCTGGCTAGAAAAGGAACATGCTAGCACGCCAGTCCCTCTCGTCTCTCCGCAAAAGAAAAACCTAAATATGGAAACTGTGATTGGAAATTGTTTAGACAACCTGAAATGGTTTATCCCAGGGCCGTGCCGAGCTCCGCAGATCAAAGCGCAGGAAACATGAATCATAAAACATTTCGACGCAGAAATGACGGCTTCACCTCCCTCCTTCCTGACATCCACGTTGGCACTAATAAGAACGCTGGAGAAAAACAAAGGGATGGAGACGGGAGATCTGAAGGAAAAGAGGTGTTTATCGGAATTCCGGGTTGCTGCTTGTCTAGTTTGATCAGGCGTAGGCTGTGCAATCATTGTGCACCAGCTTCCTGCCGCAGCAGATCACTTCAATACAGAGACAGTTTTATAGAGCGGCAAAATTAAACCGGAACTTCCGGTTTCCCGCCGGGAAACATAAATACAGGAGAGTGCGACAAAGCAATTCTAGAACAATTATTAGTTACATTACTAATTACAATTAGTATTGCAATGTAGGGGCAAATTCCGTAAAATCCATTTAGAATAAATAGAATAGTCTGATATGTCTCCACAATAACTCAACTAAATAAGAATATGCATAGGTTGACCCACAAGTTGGAAATAGACTCGCTATAGACCCATGAGATGATTAACAGATGACGCAAAGACTGAAACCTAACTGCAATCAGTTCAGTTCATCTTTTCTCTTATTTTCTCTCTGACTTCCAAACCTCTGCTGTGGTTATACTATCCCTTGTCTTGTCTTTTTACTGTTCTGTCTGTCTCTCCTCCTGCCCTGCTTCACCCCCCACTCTCCCATCTCCAGGAGGAGCAGCGTCCATCACAGGTTCTGCATGTATAGGTCTCTGCGGCTCAGCGATAACTGATCCACCATCTAAAAAGCATTGCTCCGCTCTGGCCTTCTCTGCTTTCTCTCCTCTGGGACAGAGAAACACTGCCCCTCCACCGATCGGCGGTGACAAACACCACACATCTTATGGTATATATATATTCTGTTATTACGACTAAAGCGCTAAAACTCTATTATTCTTTGTTATTCATCATGGCTCCCGCTCTCAGATGTCGAACAAATGCCATATAAATACCATTGTGTCATTCAAAAAACAACAAAGGACTTTTACCGTGCCAGAGAATCGCGAAAACCTCCACCATCTTTCATGACTTGCTGTTAGATTTTTTCCCAAAATTCACTTTCAAAATGGGAACTTTGATTTTAACTCAACACAACCCATTTTCCCTCTAAGCTATCCAACCTCCCTCATGTATTATGCCTGTCCATGTTCTGGCCATCTGGTGCGATACACAGGAAACTAGCGAGGCATGCGTCTCTGCTTGATCAGTCCCCAGAAGCGTGGAAAGGGAAAACCATAGAGGGAAACAAGTGAACTAACACAAAGGTGCATCATTTGGCGGTTGAATAATTCATGAGGACTTAAAGTGCTTAGCGGTGGCCAAGGTGTGCGCTCCGACAGGCGGCCATGGGTGAAATCCATCTCCTCTTTCTCGTGCTGTGCTTTTTCCGTCTGTTTCAGACATTTGCACCCAATCTCCACAAGGCCTTGTTCTTCTCCAGTCTCCTCTCCATTCCTCAGCTCGTCTCATCTCCTAATCTCCTTGTATCTACCCACAAGGTACAAAATGAAAAGGTTTTAAATTAACTTGTGAAATGTACTTATTAGTAGGCTACCTAACGGGAAAATGATTGTACCTTTGGAGGTACATTTTTGTAGCCTCGCGAGATCAGGGAGGTCTCGTGAGCTATCAGTTTCACTTCGCCGTGACAATCAGTCTGGAGAGCTAGGAAATCGAGGTGATTCAGGCCGGGAAGCCTATTGTGTTGCCAATCAGTGTCGTAGTTTAGCTGCGGGCGTGGTTTAGGTGTGACGTAGGCTACATAAAAACAACTCGAGTCGAAAACACCTAGATAATACAATTTAGCGTCGGTTTTATTTGAATTTATTAGAAGAGCAAAGGCTTTTCTCAATGGAAAATAGGTTTTCACCCTTCTCACAACTGTTCTAGTACAATAGTGGAAAACAACACAAACTGTGTTCTCGGAAGCTGCCCTCTTGAATACGTTTCAATGATGTGTGTCTTACAGACATCATTTTTGTACTTTACACATTTCACAAATGTACCCTCAAATGTATGTTCTCATGGGGTACTATTAAGTACCTTTTTAAAGTACAAACCCATAGCTTTGGTATCATGTTTTTTAGTAGACTACCTTTAGGGTGCCACCCCAGTAATGTGTCTCTCTTTTCCTTTACTGCCTCCCCCCACTTCTCCTCTGATCTCCTTCACCTCCTCTCCTACGCTCTTCTCCTCTCTCCTTTACCCTCTCCTCTCCTCTCATCTCCTTCACCGCTGGGCTGGAAGTTCGCTCGTCGCTCTCATCCAGGCCGACTGACTCATGCGTTTCAGGGAAGTGTAGTTGTGCTGATGTCATGCCTGAAGGACCCAGCGGGTCCCTCGGTGAAGCGCTCCAGTAAACAGACACACTGTATACCCGTCCCCCCCCCCCCCCCTTCCCTTCCCTTCCCCGCCCAACCCCTTAAGTCAGCGCAAATTAACGTCGGTGTCTGATGACATCATTGCGCGTGATGTCATTGCGGCTCAGGTATGGCAGATCATTTTCCAATTGCTGGGAAGCATGAGCAAATGTCTTACAGAGTTAGTTCTCGTTATCCATTACATATGCCCATTTTTCACTTTCATGGATCACCTACTTCAGCTAAGCCGTAGCAGAGGATACTTTGCTTGTCATAGTCATTGTTGCTGAATGTAATGCTGTTGACATGGATGTCTTTGAGGAGCCGCCCCGATGTTAAGTACTACATCAGACTACATTGTGTGTCATTAAAAATAAGTGGCCGGGTGGTGTTGTATTTCCATGGTCATTTAAACATATAAGACATGCAGGATTGACTGAAGAGGTTGAAGAATTTCTTCTTTGTATCCTGGCAGACACTCTCCTTGTTGGCCCTGACCCTGGGCAGGTGTAGATACACACATGCGCACGCACACACACACACACACACCTTCCCCCTCACACACACGCACGGGTTCTCAGGTTTCTGTGAAAGGAGAGACAGGCAAAAGATCTATTAACAGGACCAGAAGTGGGGAGACTGTGTGAGAGTGTGTGTGTGTGTGTATAAGTGTGCGCTTACCTTATGTTAGTGTAAGTGTGAACAAGCTGTACCATACTGTATACATGCATTCCTTTATGCTTAATTGTGTGTGTACGTATGTATAGTAATTGTCTATCTAATTGTGTATTGTGCTTGCCTATATGCATGCATGGCCGCCCCCTCTCCTGTTTTAGCGACCAACTTGTGCAGTGCCTCATTTGCTACGTGGTGAAGGGGCCTGCTGAAATATTTAAAGAGTGGAGTACTTTCCCTGGCATCAGGTGTAACTTACTCCTGTAATCTCAGGTTGCAGTACTCACAGCTCAGTAATTATAGTGGAGTTAACCGTGAAAGAGGCAAACAAGCCTGCCGCAGCCGCGACACGCGGGGGCTTTGTTGTTTGTGTGTACGTTACCACCTCTGCTCTTGCAGGGCTCTGATCTCTGTTTTTTGTGTGTTTTTTTGGCACAGTGACACACTGTCGCTCGCTGGCTGTAGAGAAGTGCAGAGGTTTGTGGGTTCATTATTTGCTTTGAAGCGATTGAAAATCATAATATATAT
>JAODOY010006096.1:0-10059 GCA_025399855.1 Forbesichthys papilliferus | reverse complement strand
ATCAGGTGTGTTGGAGCAGGGAGACATCTAAAACATGCAGGGCTGCGGCTCTCCAGGACCAGGGTTCCCTACTCCTGCTTTAACATGTTACAATAAGTTGTGCCTTTATAAACATGCTGTGCAAGCATACAGTATCTGTCTCTTACCTTCTGTGAGCGCATAGAGAGCAGTGAGGTTCGTGTAGACCTGCTCAGCACCGGCGAGGGTCTGTAGAGCCTCTTCATCTACTCTGTCCCCCAGGGACTTCACTATGGTCTCCTAGAAAGCCAAACACACCACCAGTCAATACCCACAAACCACTAAAATATATACAATTACTTGGCTCCACAGAATATATTGTTATTTTGCAAAGGCTTTTAACTAACTCCTCTTGTATTTATTTAGTCTGTGTCTTTTACTATCTATTATTTGAATTGTTTGTAATGTCGTAACTGTAGCCTTGCTTTTTGAAAAGTTCAATATTGATTACATTTGGTATTTGTATAGTGTTAATGTTTAAACGACTGCAACTACTGCTAAAAAGAAATAACCAGCCAGATGAAATTATATATCCTGGCCTGCTAATAATAGCACTGCTAATATTATGTTACAACTGTTACTACTGCTAATTCTCTCTGTAGTTTATAGAGGAACCAAACGCTAAAACATAGTAGCCGGAACAACACACTCTACTGGCTAAACAAACGTTGTCGCAATTGCTTTATGTTATTGGCTCAAACTCATTAGGTGATTGTTAGATTTTGTATGGCAAGTGACCTCACTTCATACAAACTAATCTGTGTTCATCTTGTGGCAGTCTGTTTCTGCGGTGTGATTGTTGTTACTCTTGGCTGATACTATAGTTCTAGTTCTATTAATATGATTCCTTGCCCTGTGTAAACTTTGTAAGTGTAATAATCTGTCTGAATGTGTAGTATGTACAGATGCTGCTGACCATTTCTCCCAGCTGTTCCATTTCTGAGACAATGGCATCTGTAGCATCCACCAGCTCTGATGTCTGGTTTCTCATTAAGGCAGACTTGTTCCTCCAGTCAATAAACTGAGCCTGGCAACAGCATATGGTGTGGGTAAATACATTTAAGGGACAAGCCCCGATTTGTGTCCACACTTCCCTTTGTGGTTGACACCATATTTGTTACATAGACATAGTTACAACCCGGGCTACAGTATGCATAGCTTCATACATTTACAGACAGCTCCATACAGTGACATTCTCTATAAGAACATTTATGTGTTAAAATGGAGGTGCTATAATGCAATCAGTCATCTTATGTAGCCTATACATTATTGTATTACTGTTAATTAACAAAATCATTATAGTCTGAATGGCATGTCAACGATAGCATAAGCATACCCGTAGCATATCCAATAGGTCATACACCAGTAATAGTAAGGCAACAACATTCTGGTAGAATACTGACAGTAGCACATCATCAGGGCACACATTCAAATATAACATAAAACACTCAAAAGCATAAATACTGTATAATAAAGTGCTTAATTTTCAAATGACTTAGTCCATCAACAATAGTTTAATAACTTTTGATATGCATGGTCTATAGATGGTCCAAGCCAAATTTGCTGAAGATCAGACCTGCGGCCTAGGAGGAGTTCGTAAAAGTAGGTTTTTCAGAAAATCCAAGATGGCGGAAAATCTATATTGACGCATTTTGACATCACATGGTGCGTTGGATTTGGGAGTGTCTAGGGAATAAGCAGAGACTAGTTTTGTAAATTTCCATGGCACGGTCCAAATGTTATGAGATTTTATGTTACCTCAACTTTGACCTGTTGGTGGCGCTATAGGGAGCAATAGACCAAAATGAAAATTGGTGGAATGGCAGATGAATGCCCCCTCTACATGCATGCCAAAATTGGCCACTTTTTACCACGCGGTTCTAGGGGTTGCCATTGACTTCAATGGCAGAATAATAATAAATATAGCCGCAAGCGGCGATCATCGGGGTCCAAGCAGAACAGCAGCAGTCGCATCAACTCTTCTGTCGAAGCGGTTCAGCGTCACCAGCAAGAGAAATAAGAGGTGGAATTATACCAATGTTAAACGCAGTGGAATGGACAACACAATGCAAAGTTTGCAGAGGAACATTTTTTTCAGATACAATAATATCTAAGACTGCCATGGATTTGAAGATAATGGAGTTTTACATTTAGCGGACAGAAATCCTGTTCAACTCCCATATCCTGTTAAGCCAGATGGACCCATAGCCTGACATACCCAGCTGACGTTATTAATTGCAAAACAATTAGAGCTAAGGAATATATATTTACCGAAAGTGTGTCAGATTGTTTATTTCTCAATATTCCATGAAATCCAAAAGCAAGTATTATCAAAAGAAAGTACTATTATTTTCCTTACTTTTCCATGGTCATTGTTGTCTAGCTAGAAGTCATCCTGATCAAAATGACCAACCTAACATTAGTGGTGTCATTGCTTTGGCTAGCTAGAAAGTTTTTTTTGTAAGGTCTTCTGCTGCCATCTTCTGGATAATTTGTGCTATTACATCAAATTACAAAAATGAGTCAACGCGTAAATCTTCACCCCCGTGTGGTCAATCTCTATAAAATATGTTTCTCAATTGAAATGTTTCATTTATAACAGCCCCTATAGACGGAATCTCACCAAATTTTAGGAACTTTCACAGAAACTAGAATGGATAAGGTATTTCCAGTTTCATAGATTTTGAATGTTTAAATAAAAAGATATTGGCAGTAGAGTCAATATGGGCAATGCCTTACAAGTTCATTGGCACATAACGTAAAAACGGTTTAACCAATCAAAATTCTTTATACAACTTTTTATCAGCATAGTTAGGAGATTAAGCACACCAAATTTCATGACGATCGGGTAAAGTGCCTCAGACAAGTTTGTTTTCACACCTATTTCAGGAAATGTAAAAGCAGGGAAAGTTTGGCTGTGGAAGATGCAGGTTATGAGCCTATTTGATTTGGAACATTATAAGGAATTAAAGGTAAAAAAAAGTTTTGATCTGACTCATGCAGTTGCTGAGATATCAGCAAACATGCAAATGTGCTTATTATGGCGCCCCCTTGTGACCAAAATTTTTCAAATTTAAATTGTAATATTTATGTGCTACACTAAATAAGCATATAAAGTTTCAAGACGATCAACCATTCCCACTGGCCAATATTGACTGCTGAATTTTGATGGCTGTTTGGCGGCCATTTTGGCAATTCAACCAATTGGCACTTGAGGACATGTAGTCACATTGGGCCATGTATAAATGTGCCAAGTTTCAGATTTTTATCTAAAACAGTTCTTGAGATATTGACATCTGTCAATTGTAGCGCCCCCTAGGAACGAAATCTTACCAAATGTTGTGTGCTTCTAAAGAAGGTTGTTCTGATTACGCGTATCAATTTTCATTAAGTTTGGACATGGAAATCATCAAATATAGGCCAAAAAGTAATTTTGGGCCACAACTAAAAATTTGATTGGTGCACAACTTTGAAACGGACAGTCAAATCAAAATTCTTTTTACAACTTTTTGTCAACATGGTGTGTAGATGATTTGTACCAAATTTTGTGAGAATTGGACTTGGACTAGTTCATTTTGCATGCACATTTAGTTTTTTCAAAATTGCGGAAACTTTTTCCAAGCGGAAATGTGCGCGACTATGCCTATTCGATTTGGGAGCCTTCAGGGAACATGTGAAATTTAAAATCTTATTTATAGCCCATACGGTTCTCCAGATATGAGCAAAAACGTTTTTGAGCGCCACCTAGAGGTATCTGGATACAATATTATTTTCAGAAGATCCTGCCGATTGGGACATATCTACAAAGTTTGGTGTGTGTAGTGTGTATAGTTTCTGCTGCCCATGTATTTTTCTGGGGAAACAATAATCTTTACAATTCCAATAGGGCTCCAGCAGCTTCGCTGCTTGGACCCGTAATAATAATTTTTTTAAAAAGCACGATAACAATAAGGGCTTCGCCACTTCATGGCGAATGAGAACAAAAGCAATAGGGCTCCTGTACCTTCGGTGCTTGGACCCCTAATAATAGAACACTTAAACAAATTATTTCTTTACCTGCAGCCGGTGAGCAGTGTAGTTGTAGTACTTGAGTCTGTCATTAGCTGCAGCCCCAGTGGAAATGTTCAACACACTGACCCTCAGCTGGTCTAAGGTAGCATTGGACGGTTTCATGTCTCCAATCAGACTCCAGATACACTCATCACAACCTGCAACAGGAAGCAAGCGAAGAATGGATGTATATTTGAACTGTAACATTATACTGTATACTGTAAATGCATCATACATCTCCTCAGGGGTTGCTTGTCTTTTTCTGTGTTGTGTGTGTGTGTGCGTGCGTGTGGTTTGTATTCTCCTCTACTCCTGCCCTCCACTGCACTATAATGTTTACACAGACAATACATGTTTGCTGCTACAGTATATTCATGTTTAAAATATAACTTAGAGCACCTGTATACTACACCAACTTACTGATGTTGCAGGCATTGACTGTTGCAGCTTCCGGAAGACAGTCCCCAGTATGTATGTCGCAGTGGCCACTCTCACAGTCGCACTCTGTATGCCGGAAAACACATGTGCTTATTATTCCTCAGCATCAGATGTAGCCTAGACAGAATAGCTGTGAGTGATTCATCAGCTGAACCAGTGACCCATACAGAACGTTACAGCTGGTACTGTATCTTGGCTGTGACCAATTCACATCTGGATATGTGTTTTCCCAACTACTGGACTGATGTTTTACAGCAGCTGTGTACAGATGTGGACAGGATGCTGGTGTAATTCAGTCGTCCACTGGGATGTGAACGTCTCATAAGAGGCCTGCCTTACAGTGAGTGGGTGTGAGAACCGAGTTCTGACCACAACCATTAACGTGGGAAATAATTCAGCAATGCTAAATGTTATGACTTAATAATGTATATTATTCTCCTGGGCTTGGGTTAGACATGTTGATTAGGGAAGGTTACTTTCGAAATTACTTCTGTTTAAAATTATCATTAATAATCGGAACTTCCTAAACATCACTTGTTTACTTTACATGCCTGTAAACTATGCAATTGCAGTATAAATGTGGTAGATGTTAACCTCAGATTCTAACAGTCCTCAAACTATAGTCTTAATGTAAAAAGTGAATGTGACTTAGAAAATCAATTATTTGATGTTTAAAAGTTTGTCAAGGGTACTGATAAGGTTTAAAATATTTTAATGTGGTAAGTGGTGGGTCCTACAAAGACGGTGTGGAAACCTTGAAAGTTCTATGTTATATCCACCAAACAAATTAATGTCTCATTTAAGTGTTATGTCTGGAAACAAGTTAAAGCTACTATATTGAAAGTTTCAGTGTACATGGTGACTTCTAGGTCGTTAACGTTAGTAAATGGACAGCAAATGGGGGACACTCTGGAGGACTAAGCACTGCTGTTTGACATTAAATATGTAATTTAATTTCATTTCCCCACACGTATTAATAATAAACTACATTATTATATAATATATGATTTGACTGAATTTACTAAAGATGTTATTGTATTATCTAAATATTTGTAAATGTTACTGGTTAGACTTATAATAAGCAATCTCATAATAGTCACTGTACAGTATCACTGCATACAACTTACTCTGGCAACCTGAAGGGCTATAGTCCCAGTAACCTGGGAGACAACGCTCGCAGTACCGGCCTCCAGCCCCTGGGTGGCACTGGCAGCTGTGTGTGAGCGGGTGGCAGACGAGACGGTGGGACGCTGGTCCGCATTCACACCTACGACAGCCCTGACAGCTGGAGAAACCCGAGTATCCTTCCTATATTACAAACATTTAAAGTACACTTTTAGATCATATAGCCTCAATCTTCAATGAATTGTCTCCTCCTCTGGGCTAAAACAGGACATTTACATTTTCTTAAACATTTCATTGATCTACAAATGTATTAATCAATTCCTACCATCATGGACCCACAGTTTGCAGCTATTTAGCACTTACCAGGACAACATAAAAAATGTCCTTATTTGTAATTTTATATAAAATATTCGAACATTAACTAGACTATGAATTAAAAATGTGAATATTAACCAGACTAAAATGTCATGTGGTACCTGGTTAGAGGTATTTGTATTTTATGTTAAACAATAACGTTGTAGGTTCCTAATCCTGCAGTAGTGCACAAGTGTATGTAACCAGTGAGGGCCCATGGCAAGAATCCCACTTGCAGTGAGATCATGTTCTCCATAAGGTCCTTGAGAGACCCACCTCACACTGGTCACAGAGCCGGCCGGTCACGCCTGGCTTGCAGTGGCACACTCCTGACCTGTCATCACACGAGGCGGTCCCGCACGGGCTGCACTCACACTCTGTCTCGGCATAGGCAGTATAGCAGAATGTTACAGTACTTTAACTGAATTTAACTGTCATTCATATTCGTATTGGCATCAGCCATCCCTGCAGTGTTAAAGCCTTTTCTTCATATACAAATACAGTATGGATACAAATATTTGAAAGTATGTGTGTGTGCATTACAGTGCATTATGGGTAGTTGTGAGTGTACCACAGACACAGCCTATGTCTAAAGTGTCTTGAACCCACACCTGTGCAGTCTTTGGCACTGATGGCGTCGCCATAGAAACCAGGGGCACACCTCTCACAGTTGGTGCCAGCGGTGTTCCCCCAGCAGTGCAGGCATTGGCCTGTTTTGTTGTGGCACTCATTGAAGATGAGGTTGGGGTCCGAGTTGCCGTTGCAGTCACACCTCTTACACCTTTCACCGATGACCATGGGGTTGCCATAGTAACCAGGAGCACACCTGTAGAGGTGGGAATGCTGGATGAGTAACATTTCCTTGGTACAGGAGACAATTATTTTCCCCTGCTTAGCTTTAAAATGATACTGTAGTCCCAGGAAAACAGCGTTTTCTGTCAACCGGACAGTTTAGACATCTCATTTTCATTAAGCAGAGATAGCCTAACTTCGTCTAAAGGCTAATGAGCCCATCAGAAAGAAGCTGTCAGTTGTCCCGCCCTAAGAAACAGAAATTTTAAACAATCTCACAATAATAAAAAAAGACCCTTCATTATGCCTGGTTGATACTGAACGAACCAAACATGGTCCACCCAGTGTGTCCTTTTACATAGCAGTCCAGCGTGCTGGAACAAGAGACTATGACCACAAAGCTTCACTTATAAGAATATTACACTCTTCCAATGTGACAACATGTTGATGCATTACTATGACAGAATGTGTGATTATTACATGTTATTCTGTCACATTACACCTCTGAACATTTTACCCAAAGGCCAATGAATATTGCTGCAATGAAAATACTGTGTAAAATTACTATGGAGTCAGGGAGATGTCAATCAACATGGTTTGGACACACCTATTTTTATGGTCTGACTGTAGGTTGGAAGCAGCTGTGATTTGTGTCAACGGGTGGCACTGGTGCTTTTGATCGCAAATCGCTAGGATAATCTATAAATGTTAAAACAAACAATAATGTTGAATATATTGCCGTTGTGGCGGATGACCCACGATGATCTTAGAGAGTTGAACTAATTTCCATTTTCAGTTTTGAGCAAGTTTACATAATTGTTTCTGGGATTTTTTTTGCAGCGGCATCACACATTAGCATTGCTATGACAGTTTTCCACAAATTAGATACAATATATTGCCTTACTTACAGCATCGCTGTATATATCTCAATATATCGAATTGTGGACCCTGTATTGTTATACGTATTGAGTCGGGTCGTAGAAGCAGCAGCTCCAGCAGGGGAACCCAAACTTCCCTTTCCCAAGCCACATTGGAAAGCTCTGACTGGGAGATCCCGAGGCGTTCCCAGGCCAGTGTGGAGATATAATCTCTCCACCTAGTCCTAGGTCTTCCCCGAGGCCTCCTCCCAGCCGGATGTGCTTGGCTCCTTTCGATGTGAAAGAGTAGCGGCTCTACTCCGAGTTCCTCACGGTTAGCTGATCTTCTCACCCTATCTCTAAGGGAGAAGTCAGCCACCCTCCTGAGAAAACCCATTTTGGCCGAGTACCCGTGATCTTGTTCTTTTGGTCATGACCCACCTTTCATGACCATAGGTGAGGGTCGAAACAAAAATTGCCCGGTAGATCGAGAGCTTTGCCTTCCGGCTCAGCTCTCTTTTCATCACCACGGTGTGGTAAAGCGATTGCAATACCGTTCCCATTGCTCTGATTCTCCGGCCATTCTCTCGCTCCATAGTCCCCTCACTCGCGAACAAGACCCCGAGGTGACAAGTAAATGTCTCACAGAAAAAATGTTATAGTATTTTTAAACTACAAAATACAAACACTGTTTTGATACAAAATTTAAAGCCAAGCCAAAATATTATTTTGTATTTCAAATACATATTTCAAATACATATAAATACTTCACATCCCTGATTGTAAGCTAATACACAAATATCAACAAATATCTCCTTGCATTTCGCTATCTTACCGTTCTCTGTGTGCGTGTTGAAAAATTAGTTCTGCACTTCTACACAGCCCTGACTAAATAGGGACATAAACAAAGTGGCAGACACCGCTCATATAATCAAAGCCATAGTACTAAGTTTTGTTTCACAATGCATTTCTATGTATGAGGCGCCGCTGTACTGTTATGATTTGAGCTAGATAGTGTGAGATTATAAAAATGTTACTTTATTTGTTATGCTTTTATTATCTGTTCTTTATTTTCATTATATGATTTTGTATGTGTACAAACCACACCCCACTTGTATATTTAAGATTATGTTATTACTACTCACTTCCTGGCCAATAGAGGCCGATGTATAAAATTATATCAGACATGAGGTGTTAAAAAGGAAGCCGGAAGTGGAAAGGTAACATGCTATACATGGGTTAGGGGGTGTGGCTACCGGGGCTGGATTTGCATTTACACTGGACTTTGTTTCTGTGTGGATGTGTCAAATTGTATCTTTGGATTGTTCATTGCTTTTTAATAAACGTCTCTATTATTCTTAACACTTTTGAGTCAGAGTGCTCCTTCATTCTTTCTGGCTGAATTTGTATTACGTAACAATAGCAAGAATGACTGACCCTGCCTTTAATAAGTCTATGGCTGTGTTCGAAATCGCGCCCTACGAACTAGTTAGTGCACTATTTAGGGTATGAGCCATTTTGTAGTGTTGTTCGAATTCTTAGTGAACAGTTTGGAGCCCTATATAGTGCACTATATTGTTACCCACAATGCACCGTAAATGTAGTATACAACGACATACACTACATTGCCATTTCTTCCCCATAATGCACAGCGTTTTAACGATGGCAAATGAAAGTGGAGTTGAGATAGCCAATCTCAAATATAAATGTAAGTATTTTGAGAAATACACGACGTTGGAAATTATACAAACTTTTTAACAAAGCTAGAAAAATTATGTCTATCAAATAATTACCATTGTAATAGTTACAGTTTGAAAAACGTATTTACGTAATTTCCATTACTATTACCTGGTACTGGTAGCTTGTTTAGACAGCTTGCTAAATCTCAACAACTCAATATCATGACTCGCAAAATACATTTTGTTAGTACCGTACATTTCCCCGTTGAAAATCACCTATAATTGATGATGTTAATGTAACCCAGGTCACTAAAGTATAAATAATATCAAAATAATTATTAATTTATTTGTAATTATTCATATCAAAAGTTCATATTAAAAGTAATTAGTGTGGGTTAACCTAGGAACTGATTATTAGCCAATCAGGGAATTGGATTTCGCGCATTGCGGCAGTAGGAAGCTTGCGTTGGTCAGAAGCTGAATGCCACGGCCGAGTGAAAACCTGTTGCTGCTTAAGGAAAAATCCGCTGTGTCATATAGTGTGAAAGTTACTGTTGCCGAAAATTCTAGAATCGGTCAGGTTTTTTGTGTGATCCGTTTGATGGCGAGCTATTCCAGTTCAAAGAGCAAATGTGGATTGGAAATCCCAGGATCCCGGAACTGTGAACGAACTTATTTCTTGCCACCGCGGTAGGAAAATATCGCACCAAGATTTTCCATTGTCCTTGACACCAGGATACATGCAT
>JAODOY010006095.1:0-10060 GCA_025399855.1 Forbesichthys papilliferus | reverse complement strand
AATAGTTACTAGAATCTATTCCATTAGTTATTAGTATCTATTCCATTAGTTACTAGTATCTATTCCAATAGTGACTAGAATCTATTCTAGTAGCTACTAGTATCTGTTCCAATAGATACTAGTAACAAATTGCACATTTTTATAATTACTAGTATCAAATAAATAGATACTAGTAAGTCTTGGAGAATAAATGTCAAAATGGCTTGCTATAGTATGTTTTGATATATTTTATCAGATAGATGAAGTTCCCGACAATGGCATTATTATCAGATGATTCAATCTGTGCAGGATATCGGTCTGTTTTGCTCTTCTGTGAGAGAGCCTTGTAGGAGTGCGGAATTAGTTGCTGTAGTGCGACTGTTTTGGAGAAAAGTACTCATAATAACAGGGGTGGGAAGCAGTTCAAAACAAAGGAATCCTAATGAAAGATAAATGTTCTCCCAGATGCATTTTTCATCTGCAGTTTCTTTTGTCTGTTTTCGCCCTGGGATTTTTAAGTAGAAAGTGCAATTAAGTGGGCGTCATAATTCTTCAGATCAGTAATTATCTTTGTCTTTCCTGGGAGGTGTGTGTAAGAGGGGAGATGTGTCTGTCCTTATTGCTTCAGGCTCTCTCTCTCTCTCTCTCTCTCTCTCTCTCTCTACTGCACATTATTGTATAAAAGTGAGAAGAGACAGACTATTCTCACGTGGAACTAGCAAACTGTTGAAAGACTAATCTTGTTGAGGGAGTGCTGCTTCTCAGTAAACTCATTTTATCACCCCTGATACCTCTTCAAATCTATGGGATTTTCTGTAATATTTCACTAAATTATGTAAATTCAATCAAGTCTAGTGTAATAAAGTATGCATGGTATGTGTAATTACTTAGTGATATGAGCTCCTCACAGTGAAAGCATTCTTACTACATTTCAACTGAGATATTTATCAATGAAGAGTGCATGGTGTGTTTTAACCTTTTATCATACATGTACATTGCAATGTTCTGCCATGCAGCCTACAGTATATATTAAAAGGAGGCTTCTCGTTCTTTAAAGGTGAATATAACAAGCTGGAGAATATTGGTTGGTATCTGGACTACCATAGCTGTCTGAAATAGTTGATGAATTGCACTTTCAGAATGCAATTTCAGTGTTTTCAGAAAGTTTAATTGTTGTGAAATTTCTATAACTTAATGAATTTTGTGTCAATAAACATTTCTGTTCTGTGTAAGTTCTGACAACGCATATTGTAAAGTTGATCATCTTAAAGTCCTTCTTTGGTCAGACAGTTTCATTTGTACGTATGTGTCATATCCAGAGGTGGTGATGAAGACCCAAGTGCAGCAATATTGTTATGATGGTTTATTGAAGACCTGGTTTGCAGAACAGAACTCAAGACAGACACAACTAGACAAGCAAATATAGACAAATGATCCAAGGCAGGGCAGAAAGAAAACAGAGTATTTATTAACACATGCAGGGATGAGGCAAACACACGCATGCAGCAGGCGAGACAGCGAGGACATCCACAGGTT
This sequence comes from Forbesichthys papilliferus, assembly GCA_025399855.1. Lineage (NCBI taxonomy): Eukaryota > Metazoa > Chordata > Actinopteri > Percopsiformes > Amblyopsidae > Forbesichthys > Forbesichthys papilliferus. The sequence continues at coordinate 8,545 of JAODOY010006095.1, read as the reverse complement.
GGGAGGGGAAGTGCAGGCAGAGACGCTGGGACATGCTAATTAAAGCATGATAGAGCAAACACACAGTCTTGCATTATGAGTCAACATAAAAGTAGACAAAGTCGCTCACACTGGCAAGCCTGCACACAGATACTACACAAGTAATTCACATGCACACTTGCAGTAGAAGAACAAATGGAATGGAACAAATTACTTAGCAATGGACTCCTGCTACGATTTCACAATGTAAATAGACAATACTATTGTCGTATAAGAAAAGCTTCAGTTAGATGTATGAAAAGTCAATTGAGGCTATAAACAAACTTGTTCCATTTCCATTTCATTGGTTTCACAATACAATGACCAAAGGATTATTTCATCGAGAACATTGGCGTCAGGAAGTTATAGAGTTATAGAGTTCAGCATTGCGGTGGACAGTCCACTTCCTTCTGGAAGAATTGGCCCGTAATGATTCAGGGAAAGCTAGATGCTGAATGCTGATTAGCTGCTAAAATGCTAATGGATCTGTGTGTGTGTGTGTGTGTGTGTGTGTGTGCGCGCGCGCATGTGTGTGTGTGTGTGTGTGTGTGCGTGCATGCGCTCGTGTCTAGCTCTTACCTTCTTGCTCACAATCAATCAATCATTATATATAAAATATCAATTACTGCAACTTGGTTATAGTGTATGCATGCATAACATTTCTGAGAAATACAATGTGATATTCGTATAGCCTGTTTAGTGAAGCTGCAATAGTAAATGTCTACTGACCATTAAACAGAAGAAGGGATTTTAATAGACTGCAGAATAAACTGTAGAAGGAAATAATTTTAAAGAACACGTTTTACCAATCCGAGTGTTTTAGTCATAACTTTGTTGCTTGCCTGAATTGTATATATATATATATATATGTCATTGGCTACTGTCCTAAAACACTGATGATATTATGTTCACACTGAATCAATGCAGCGCATCATGAGCAGATAGACAGTGACTTGTCTATTTGTCCACCCCACACTATCGCATAGCACAGCTTCAGCCCCTTCACACCGGCTACACCCATGTATATTTCAGACCTGTGGGAAGCACTGAATATGTATTCAACTGTACGGCACAGTGTTTTTTGTTAGTATCATTTATTAACCATTTATAGACAAAGCTCTTGAATGCGTCTGTAAAAGAAAGACGATCACAATAGCTGAATGATATTTTAACCCAGCAGCACTGGTTAACTTTGGTTAATAGACTACAACCTGCACAGTTGAAGATGATCCCCCCCCCCCTTTTTATATAGCATCCCCCCTTCACTCCTAAGCATACTGTAATACAACATTACTTATTCTCATGTTGATCATGTGTGAGTGTGTGCAACCCCCCCCCAAAAGGAAAAAATAAAGCTGCATGGTCCCATTCAGAGACCCCGCTGTGAACAGCAGGGGGTCCCTCACTCATTCATGACCTGAGTGGGAAGGCTTAGCTGCACATTGTGTGTGTGTGTGAAGATTGTTGGAGGGTGCTGGTGTGCCCATCTATGTGTGTGTGTGTGTGTGTGTGTGTACTAAAGCCCCGGACACACTGCAAGTGTCCGTTTGTTAACCAATTGCTTTTTAGCAGAAACCTGGTCACGTTGCCTAGGTAACCCTCTCGTATATTTCCTACCCCAAATGTTTCAGTCCGTCTGTCCTTCAACGATATCCTTAGCTCCCGCTGGTAGTCGCCCAAGCTGAGAATTGTGTAACTCGGCTGTTTTTTTTTTGCGTTACCGACCATCATTTTGCCTGTGGTCGCTTCAAGTTGCTGAATCTCATTGATGTTCTATCGTCTCTCATCGCTACACGTCTGTCAAGAATGTGTTCTGACATCCACACTCAACGTAACGTTTTCCTTGTTAGGTTTTTCCGTGTGCAATATCCTTTTTGTTTGAGTCCTCTCATTATTACTTGCTGTGCCGAAGTGGACACAACTGCAGTACCAGTGTTGGCCACCATACAAGCCAATAAGCAAGCCTTTATTCTAGATTTCCATAGCAGGGAATTAAACCATCAATCTGCCATAGCAGGCATGCTGCCCTATAAAGCAAAGCAATCACTTAAACATTGTATCTCCAAAAAAAACCCCAATATTTATGAAGGCTGTTTTTAAACTGATGTCCCAAAGCCTATGTGGTAATGGGACTATCTAGTGCATGAATGCCTAGGTCTGTATGTAAACCATTGTTTGTAACACCAATCGGTGATTGCTAAGATATGTTCTGAGCTTTTCACATGACGAATAGCCTCAATGCAGTCTGCCTCAAGTCTAACAAATTGAATGGAAGGATGAATTTGTACCTCATATGAAACAGTCCACCTCTGAGATTTCACTTGGAAGATGAGCTGCTATTTTAGTGGGTGTACTGTACGCTGTGTCTCTGACTGTCTGTGTGGGAGGGTATCTGTTTTTTTTTCTCTTCACAACCAAGGAGACTGTATTTTGTTTGAAGTAAATATAGATTAGTAATGCTCTCAGTCGATGGCGACTCCACAGATATTGCATTTGTGCCTCACTCTGAATAGAAGAAAAAAACCACCTCCGGCAGGCATTTAATATTGAGGTGGTGGGCTAAGTTTGAGCCTTTTCTGCCGGTTAATGTTTGATACAATGCTACAAACAGACAATGTAAACACATTGAGTTATTGTCAATGTCGGGATAGAAACACGGGACCTTTGCAAGGATGTATACACAAAAAATAAAAGCAAGGGTTATATGCACTCTATAGCAGCAGCCTATATACTGTAGTCCAGAGGCTTGTCGGTAGAGCAAGGTTACTGTGGCTGTAGAATAAAAGACTTTAATGTAAAGAGTGTTTCTTCTTCTTCCCTTTTCCAGAAGATGATATCACTGAGTAAGCATTTGCCCTGGTATATTACAGCAGTTGCAGTGCACTCAGGAGATCCAGGCAGACTGTGTCTGGTTGGTTTGGGGAGGGGGGGGGGTATGGGGGAATGTCAGCATTTCTTTGAGATACATGTTTCTTTTGGGGGGTGGGTGGGGGTAATACATGAATAACACCATTAGATGGCTAATGTTTTAAATTGGTAACATGTATACCAAGTACCTATACTATGTACTAGGGCAGGCTCCAAATATTCAATTTTTTGGGTATTCGTTTGTTGGGTGTGTATTCGATTTAAATATTGGGATTCGAGTATTCGTTTATTCACATTATGCATGCATGTTTTCCCATTAATCCCTGCTGTCTCTGTATAAACCCACCTTTTGAAATGTAATTGCCTGTCCTACACTGTGTCATCAACACAATTTATTGCAACTTTCAATCAAAGTGGCCATTTTGAGCGCTTGGCTATGTTTACATGTGTGCTCCCTGAAGCAAGGAATCAAAGATTACCTACTTGACATTTTAATATGAATATTGGTGTTAAAACAAATTCACACACAATGTTCACCATTGTGGTATTATTATTCATCTTGTAAACCAACCAAGTCATGGCACTTTTCCCATTGACTTTTAAACAACAACGTTTTTTTTTGCATTCAGGACGACGATCAGAGTGCACGATCGACGGTGGAAACTGCAACAGCTAAAAGCAGAATTGTCTGAGGGCAGGCCAGGAGAAGCCAAACACTGTAAGCCGAGCCAGAATGAAATGTCTCTGCCAGTAATGGCTGGGTTGAATATGGAGTCCACCTACATGCTTTACTGAGTCATCTGTTCTTCCGTCAGAGAGCTGCTCTCAGAGGTGCAGAGTGGGCTGCAACGAGTGTGTGTGTGTGTGTGTGTGTGCGCTCATGTATACATGTAAATGTGAATGTGTCTGTGCATATCCCCTTGGCTTTGATTCTCAGACAGGTGCGGGGCTTGTCTACAGTCAGCCCAGGCAGAAATTATGTACTGAAGCTCAAGCTGATAACAGATGTGACGTTCTTTAATAGTTGTTAGGAAGCGTTTTTCTTTTACCGGTTTAACGGGACCTGCGATGGCTTCACTACAGCTAGTCTCAGCCTCTTCCATCCATTAGCACTACGTTACATAAGCAACTGAGCTGAGCGTCTTATACAAATACTCTTGGAAGGTTGAATGTCCGGAAGTCAGGAAGTTGATTTTCATTGTTTAGATTGTCACTCACAGTCTGTAGTTCCGGTACGACGGTAGTGCCGCGCTTTATTTACTAATTTCAGTTGTTCCATAAATGTTAAGCACTAACAGTAGCCTACTTGTCTAACAGAGTAATACCTGAAAACAGCCAAAAACGTTTTAGTACGTTTCTCAATAAAATCCTTTGTATATGCTTAATGTCAGACTTTGTCATTGAGTTAGGTATTTGTGCATGTCTAGGAACACATTGCCAAGGCTAGGACAGTGTTGTGTGGTCGTTCACAGAGCCAGGGCTGTGTAGAAACACCAGATTATCTTTGTAGCATACACACAAAAAGGATAGCTAGTGGACTGCGTGGAGATATTTGCTGAATTTTACAAAAAGTGTGTTGGATTACAATCGCTGACTCTTGTTTTTAAATAATACTTTTACATTCACAGCATTTGACTGTTAACCCAAAGAGACTGAACAATAAGTACATGTGTGATTTGTCAGTATAGCACAATAAAAAGTTAAGAAGTTAGCAAAAAAGAGCCATATCGTTCCTGTCATAACACTGTAGAGCCCAAAATACAGAATTGGTTTTTAAAAAACAGAAATAGAGAGTTTCCAGGTGATCATCAACAGTGTTCTATGGGAAGGTCACAAGGTGTTCCAGTGGCGCTACACTGTTACCGACAGCCACAGGGGGCTCACGTCACCATCTGGGCCGTGTCTGAGCCGACTCCCTCCCCCACCCCCGGGTGGGCCGTGGAACCCGACCGTTGCGTGGAAGTGGGTGGAGCACAGCTGCGACCTGTAAGCCAACGGCAGCGTGTTGAATCTGATGCGCGACATGACGGGGAAGGTCTCGGAGGACGGGGGGGGGTGAATGATCGGCGGGAGAGTTCCGTCCTCCTATTGTGACCTCCTATTGTGACCCCCTGCCGTTTCACTGCCCTGAAATATCCCCAACCGTGCCCCCTCTCCCCCCATGATGGTAGAGCAGGTGGCAGCACAATGGGGGTGGGGGGGGGGCTCTACAAGGATCGAGTTCCCAGAATGCACCTCTCCCCGCCAACACACTAAAGGAAAGGAAAACATGCTAACGCTTCCATCGTCCTCGGCCCTGCCCAGCCCCCGCCTGTTATCATGGGGATGGGGGTCTCTGACCCACAATGCAGTTCACTTTGAACTGAAGGCTGCGCTGGGATATGTGATGCCCTAACCCTCGGAGCAGTCAGCAGCAGCGCTGGCTGTGTTGTGCTCATAACCTCGCCAGTCGCTATGCGGCATGCTTGGCAACACGCCATCGTGTGCTCGCTGTGACCCCCCCCCCAACCCCCTCGGCCCTCTTTCCAACCCGTACAGTGTGCTCGCTTGCTAACAATAGAATGCTAACGGGTTTGTGTGTGTGCGTGTGTGTATTGTCTCTGTTGGCCTGAATGTTTTACAATATGCTTTTCAAAATATTGTTTCAATATCAGTTTCAGAGCACAGCCGTTAATAATAATCTATATCAATAAATAAAAATTAAAGAAATGATACCTATTGCCATTAATGCCCCTAAAACGATACTGCATGCATGTACAGTATATGAGCCAAAGTCTAGCTTGAAGAACTGTCTCTAGCAGGGAAGGTCATGGGATGATCTGATATAGTGCAATCCTGATGATGTGTGACATAGAAGCGAGACACGTTATTGAATGAAGTGTGGTTGTCTGGTTTTGCTTGTGTGCCATTGTCAGCCATTCCTATTCATTTCACAGTACAAATCCATAGCAGATGTAAACGTGTGGCTCCTTATAATACTGGTAATTGCACTCACTGTGAGTTGCTCTGGATGTATGCGTGACAAAGTTGTGATAGCATGTGCGTGTGTCAGACGGTGGCATTCTTTAGCTGTGAAGCCTGCTGTGGTTTGCCTGACCTTTGACCCTCTGCCTCATGATCTTGAAACAGTTGAGCTACATTTACTGCCTCCATTGCCAGTCGCCTGTGCTAATGAGGTCTTAAACGTCTCTTTTACTTTTCTCCTGTCCCCCTCTCTGCCCAGCAGAACAAGCTGCTATGCCAGGATCAGACTACATGATTTCTTGGTCTTTAGTTTTCCCAATGGTCACCACCGTGTCTGGACAGATTAACGTTGTGCCATACATTCTCAGCGTGTCTCGGCCGGAGGACTGGCAACACTAAGCGTATAACACCGACCGATCACCGCATGCTGCCGTTTACGACTTGGCGATCTGGGGCTGTAAAAATGTAGCCGGGTCAAGAATGCTGTTATTCATCATACAACATTTATCGGCATGATGTTTTACTTATTCTACACATGCACACACATCATTTCAAAGTAGTTTTTCAGTAACCGTGGAAGAATAAGAACATTATGCATGCAGTTTTCCCATTAATCCCTGCTGTCTCCATATAAACCCACATGTTGAAATGTAATTGCCTGCCCTACACTGTGTCATCAACACAATTGATTGTAATTGGCGCTGTTTGTTAGAAGAGAGCGAGGCGGGATTGTGCATGCGCATGTCTGCTCACTGAGACTAGAAATTGAAGATTACTTCTGTTATACTTCTTATTTATAGTTGAGTGTTTTTAATGGATTCGAATACTCGGAATATATTCGGAAATACCAGCGAGTATTCGAAACCTGTAAAATGGTATTCGGGACAGCCCTAATATTAGGAGAACAATGTCCTGACTGCAGTTTAAATTCTTTCTTGGCACTAATGTACTAATTGATACAAATCTTTTCTACCTGTGAATATAAATTGTGTTCAATTTAAAAGGAATGTTTTTTTTTTTCCTCAACCTCATTCTTAATCACTGTATGAGCAAATGGCCTGACTGTAAAGCGACATTATATGCAGCTACAGAGAAGAAAATAGAGACTGGACCCACAGTGGTTTGGCTTTTTGTGCACGTGGAACCTTTTAAGAGGAAGGGAATTGCGACAGCGCTCTTGTGTAATGTATTCCACCACTTTAAAATGGTGTCTTACCACGCACTGCAGAGCCTTGCTGTTTTTAAATGACATTACTATACTGTCAAAACCTTTACGCCCAACCTTTTACATCTAGCCTTTTAATGAACTAATTTCAGTCGAGTTCAGTTTAATTCAATGTCGTATGCACTACTGAATTGCAGTAAGACTCTCGTTGGACTAAAAGTTGTTTTTAGTTTCTTGTCACTTGTACAGCACATGAAATCATGCACGCACACACACACACACTGTACATAAGACTACTAGGACACATATCTAGGACACCTGGACCTGCACAGATGTGCACCGACACTGCTCTATTCCTATGAGGGATGACATCACTGTCAGTGTGCGTGTGTGTGTGTGTGTGTGTGTGCGTGCGTCTGTATTTATAGCCACCAGTGGTCTCTGGCCTGGCACTGACATCACATGCTTTATCTAGTGTAGTGCCAGGCTGAGTCCAGTACAGTACCGCAGTCTCACAACGCAAGCAAGACAAATGGGTCTCTCTGCTCAAGTGTGTGTGTGTATGTGTGTGTGTGTGTGTGTGTGTGTGTGGGCGTGCATGTGTGTGCGTGTTATCTTAGTATGTTGCATATAGTTGTATATTTAGATTCAGACAACTTTATTGTTCCCAAGAAGGTTCATTTGCAGCTTACTCAGTCGATATACACGCAACAATCTCACAGACAAAGTAGTTACGTCACAGATAACAGATGTATTTCATGTACTTTGTATTTTCTTTCTTTCATTCATTTATATATATCATTTATGCTTTCTGTTAAATGTTTTTATTTAATTCATGTAGTCTACTTTGTACTTTCTTTGCCTTTTATCTAAGCAGAGCACATTTAACTGATTCAATTTGCGCGTGTGTGTGCGCGTGTGTGTGCGTGTGTGTGTGTGTGTGTGAGTGAGTGGCTGGCTCTAGAGTATGTTGTTGTTCATGGGACTGGTCCGAACACGTCAATTACCCGCAGTGATGAAAGCAGCACACCGATCATTACGTCCGATATGTTCTGTAAATAACCTGATCACAGAGGTGGTTTCCTCCCCGTCCGGCTTGTTGCTCTGATACAGCATATGTTGCATTACATATCTGCACCATGAAGGATCCAGCCCTGCCAAGTCTAAGGGCTGGGCAATATACTGGTGTAGCAGCATTTTTTCAAAAGAGAAATAAGATTAGACAATACCGTTTAAATCGATATAGGTATATTATGCATTTATTTATGACTATTTCGATTTTTTCACTTGGCCTGAGGAGTGGAGTCAGGAGGGAGTGACTACCAGAGAAAGCTCACATGTCAATTAAAGGATGAGTATGTCATTTGCTTCAGAAGCACATTTAGTCATATTTCTTGAAATTCTCTTAACACCCCAATAGCAATGACAAAATTAAATGCTCTGACAATACGAATAGAAATATCCGTCATCTGTGAGAGTCGCAGGAATGTGAAAACCGCACACAGTCATAAAGTTCGGACCGAACTCAGC
>JAODOY010006094.1:0-10060 GCA_025399855.1 Forbesichthys papilliferus | reverse complement strand
GTTATTGTTGTTACCATTAGTATTTTTACTGTGGGACTGTTTGCCCTATTGTCTATATATTGTTGTTCCTATTGAGGCTACCTGCCCTCTAGCTTTGGCAATACTGTTGTTATAACTGTCATGCTAATAAAGCTAACTTGAATTGAAAATTGAGAGAGATGGGAGAGAGAGAGAGAGAAAGAGAGGGGGAGAGAGAGAGAGAGACAGAGAGAGAGAGAGGGAGATTCATTACTTCACAGATTTAGAGCTGACCTTTCATTATAAATGCACACACAGGTATAACGTTAAACTATTTATTTAAGGATAGACATCTATTTTGTACAAATCACAGCACATTTACTGTGTATGAATGCAAACGTCGGAGTCACGAGCAAGGAATTTTGTGTTTGTGGGAAGCATGTCACATTTGTAAATCGTGGGTCGTTGGAAGCCTGCTAACGAACCCATTCATTTGAATTAGGTGTGTTGGAGCAGGGAGACATCTAAAACATGCAGGGCACCGGCCCTCCAGGACCAGGGTTGCCCACCCCTGAGCCAGTGGTACTGTGGCCTGTTCGAGGAATGATGTTCCCATTTAAAGATGTGGTAAGCGATGCTTGAGAAAGATTGATATTTGATATTTGAACTGAACTTCCAAGCAAATACACCTCCCCCTTCAGCGCTCCCTCAGAAGCACAGACACCCCCCCCCCCCCTTCTTTCCCATTAGAAGCTCATTGCCTTGGCTGGGATATTGGTGCGGTCTGCACCACTTTGTTTGTGTTTCCATGTACAGAGCAAGGGTGCATAGAACCCTATTATTATTCTTTCAGCACACACACACACCTACTCACACACACACATCAATGCTATGACGTATGACCATTGTCTGTGTCACCGATCTAATCCAGTGTTACACATACGCACGCATGCACGCACACACACACACACACACACACACACACACACCTGATGTCCCCGCATGTGATTGGCTGGGTCAGAGAGCGGTTCTCGTTGCTACGGCGAGCCCTGCGTTCCTGGTAAGCGCTGCCCGAGCGAGGTCTCAGGAAGGCGGGGGCCTCTTGTGCTGCTGTCTTCTCCAGCTCCTGCGGGACGAGGACGAGTCACGCGTTAATACTACTATAATTTATATTAAAATAACGTTCATTTTCACACGCAATACCTCACCGACTCAACTCAAACATCACGGTGGTGAGGTCACGCGGCGGTATCGATTTACACCGTCTCTGCCCGTTAACAAAGAACGACAAGCAACGGCAAGAGACCATAAAGAAATGGCGGTTAAACTGTCACATCCATTGTCATGGGTAACCCAGTTTGAGTTTGTGTGGGGATAAAACAAGGGGAACTAGGTAAGATAGCTGCTGTGTCAACATAGCTCTGGGATAGAATGCCTTCAGCACAGGTCACAGTGAAACTAGACTCCAAATGGCTTCTGTTACCTCCTAGTCCACAGTCGGGCTAATTATAACATAGTTGCCCAGGCTGTTAATGACAGCACGCTGGCTTGATATTCTTTTTGATTTGGCTGGTACAAAACCAGGGTTTTTCCAGAGGAGTCATAGACAAGGTTTTTAATATTGCTGAACTCCTGACTGTGTGACTGTTGCTTGGAGCCATTTGGTGGGGGAAAATGAAAAACCAAGAATCACTAACTCACTAAACATTAAAATGGCTTTAAAAATGTGCAGCATTCCTCCACAAATGTATTGATTTTGATAATAAATGGGGCTTGCGTTTCACACGCACGTTGTCATACTATACGGGCAGTCTGGGACAAACACCTGTTGGCGCATTCATATTCCCTAACGGGAGCATGCTGCTTATCCAGTGTCCCTGGCTCAGTGGTCCATACGGTGAGAAGCCCTAGTCGGTCGGGAGGTGACAATGCTTTCTAGGCTACTTAAATATCTGTACTCTCTCCACAGCACATGGCTGGATACACACAGGACGCTACTATTCAATTGTTTGCCAATAAGCGAACAAGTTCGCAGATTTTTCAGCTTTGCAAAACGTGAGAAAGTTTTTTTTTTTCACATTGTGTCAAGTTAAAATTAGTTAGGACAATAGGAAACACAATGTAATATTAAAAAAAATGTGAATTATAAAAAATACGTGTCAGAAAGTAAACATCGCAACGCAGGACTAATACTAACTTTGTACTCATAAATATTTGCTAAAAACATCCAGAGTGCAGTCCTGTCACGTGGCCAGAGTGGCCGCTAATTTGCCTTTGTACCATAAGCAGCTTTAAATCAACCCTTCAAGCAAGCTTTAAAGGTATAGTAAGCAATTGTAAGAGAGCTCACTTTTTGTCATATTTATCTAATATGTCCTCGCAGAGCGCTAGCTTATCGTTCTCTGTGTGCGTACTGAAAAATGATCCAGTACTTTTACACAGCCCTGGCTCCGTAAATATAGGTACAAAAAACAGACTGCACCACACAACAACAATGTCCTAGCCTGTTATTGTTTTAATTGGAGCTCGAATTTAGCAAATATTCTTGAGAATGACTTACTATACCTTTAATAGGGGGGTGATAGAGAAGATCGCAATCACTATTCATGTTAACCATGGAGAAATGTTAAACATTTATTAGTATTAAAATTCAGAAGTTACCTTGAATAAAGACATCTTTGCCGCAACACTCATCTTTGCTCTGGCATCTGTCTTCACGTCGGCTGTAAGAAAAATCCATGAATATTAAAAAAAAATGATGATTGTATGAACGCAAGTTTTCTTTTTACAGGGTGGTCGGGGGAAATGCATTAATATTCATTCGAAAAGTGCAACCTGATTGGCCAGTGAGTGCCTTAATGTTGTAGTGAGATATTTTTGCATCTGGAAGAGGACTCCCCATTTTGAAATACTAACCACATTAATTTGTCCATGCACCATATAAACCACTTTCGTATTGTTATTTCTATCTTTAGCCCCATTGGAACAGTGACAGACACATTTTCTTTGGAAGGTTGAAAAGACCAGCTAGCCAAACATGTAAATTATGACCCGTCTGTCACGACATATTTCAGTTGTCTTACAAATAAATGAGTAAAATAATTGAATATCATTGTAAATATCAACAACAATAATATTGGGTCAGAATCTGGATCAGAACAAGAGACAATAGATCATAAAAGCTGCAGAGAAAAGTTTCTATGTCTTACTAAAAACCATGGCGTATGATCAAAAGAGATGTGGGCAAAGCCTTACCTTTAGATTGACCTTCTTCCTCCACATCCAATAGCCTAGAGCAGAGACAAGAACAGACAAATCCATAAGAGACAAGAAGGAAGGCGTATGTGCTCGTGACAGAGCCTGCCGAAACACAGCACAGTATACTCAGTCGAATTTACATGCTCAAGAAATGTGCTGAAGCGCACATGCAAACTACATGCAAAGCACGCTGCCCTGTAAACAGAGGCGTTCAGTCCGATGTGTCCATTACGCATTACGCCACTTGCACAAACAGCTGTGTACACGGAAGTGGTGGCGGAATGGGTTTTCAACTCGCAGGCACATTGTCCTGTGTGGTCGCATCCCCGGCATAGACTAGCTGCTAAAGGCAGGGTCAGTCTTTTGGGGGCTTGCTAACTTCGAGCTCAAATCAAAATAACAACACCTCTTCTTTCAATGCCATAGAGGGTACTCCTTCAGATGCTCGGCCCCCACACACTGGAAACACATTGCAAAGGCTAGGGTGCGGTCTGCACCACTTTGTTTTCCCATTTAAAGGAGCCAGAGCTGTGTGGAAACACTGGTTACTAAGTGTGTCCTGAATATAGCAAGATAAAGGACCGCGAGGAGATAATTGGTGAATCTGACAAAAAAAGCTCATAATCGCTGAGGACACCTTTAAGCGCCCTTGAGCAAAACCCCTGACTTCTACTATACCTGCTTCTCAAAGTAATTATTCACCAAAAAAAAAAACAATACTTAATTCCTGCCTTGACGTAGCCTATTGTTGTACTCTAACTCGCTCACAGAGAGTCCAGTCAACAATGCTTTTTGTTATTTGACGTGTGGATCTGCCGGTCTACTGTAAAAGCATGCCTGAGAAATCAATGCTGGTGTGAGCCATGCTTGTTTGTTCATGTGAGGCTTTGCTGGAAGAGATCCAGGCAGGATAGGAATCAATATTTAGTTGATTAGCGCCTATTCTCCATATGAGCCGATATCGTTTATACCGCACAACGTTATACTGCACGAGTAGAGTGAGACGTTTCAACGGACGTTTAAATGATGTCCTGCTGAGGTTTGAAGCTGATCCCCTATTAAAAAGATCTCATACAGAAACGAACAGTACAGCAGCAAACATGTCATCCAGTACAGCAGCAAACATGTCATCCAGTACAGCAGCAAACATGTCATCCAGTACAGCAGCAAACATCTCATCCAGTACAGCAGCAAACATGTCATCCAGTACAGCAGCAAACATCTCATCCAGTACAGAAGCAAACATCTCATCCAGTACAGAAGCAAACATGTCATCCAGTACAGAAGCAAACATCTCATCCAGTACAGCAGCAAACATCTCATCCAGTACAGAAGCAAACATCTCATCCAGTACAGAAGCAAACATCTCATCCAGTACAGAAGCAAACATCTCATTTACATTTGCATTACATTTACGGCATTTGGCCGCTTTAGGGACGCTTTTATCTGGACAGGTCGTTTACCAGCGATTATAAGCAAACAATATTCTAAATAGAACAAATGCAGCATAATGTCATTATACCTGTTACCATGTAATCAAACATAAAGTGCAATAACCTCCTCCAATCCAGAAGCAGCTCTGTGGCCTTACCCGCTGCTGCCTTGCATCTCATTGGCCGTGATGGGCTGCGTCCGGAAGCGCTCGCTGGTCTTGCGTCCGCCGCCACCGCCGCCTGGCATGTAGCGCCGCGTCCGCTGGCGCCGCACGCTCTCGGGGGCCGGGCCGGCGGCCATATGGAGAGGGGGCGTGGCCAGGCCGATAGGGGGCGTGGCCAGGCCGATAGGGGGCGTGGCCAGGCCCGGGACAGGCCTGGGTTGGAGAGCGGAAATGGAAAAAAAAAAGGCAATGCGCTGTTTAGAGTCACAGGAGGGTTGGACGCGAGCACGCACATATGCATGCACGCACACGTTTACATGCGCACGCACACACACACGCACGCACGCACACACACACGCACGCACGCGCACGCACGCACACACATATTTCAGATTAGCGTAGTGAGCATGAGTGTGGAACAACCAGCCAATCGGCAGCTAGCTAGTTTTCCCCAAGATGGCGGCATCAGCGTCTGGTTACCATGGCTCTCTGGCTGATATTAAACACACTGACTGGACTACCTACCTTTATATCAACCAATCATATGTAAGGGAGTCTGACTGAAGTGTATTAGAGACGCCTATATGACCAACGCTTTTTAATTGAGCGGTTGCACTGACACACACTCACACACTCACATTCTCCAGCCCCAACCCCCCACACACACACACACACACACACACACGCATGCAGGTGGCCCATACTCTGTGTCAGCTTGGTGCAGCAGGGCGCTCCTCAGCTGTCCGACCGACACGCGTGTGTGGAGCAGTGGAGCGTCCCCCTCGCCGGCACACTCCTGCCTGTAGGGGGCAGAGGTGAGTACACCGCAGAAGTGTCAAAACCTGCAGTTCATCGAATGGCCACTTGAGGCAGGCTGGTTAAAATGTCAGAATTTACAGCAAAAATATCGGTCATAGACAAGACACCTAACCCTATACTGCTCCCGCTGGTCAGGTGGTGCATTGCATGGCAGCCATCACCATCGGTGTATGAATGTGTGTGTGTGAATGAGTGAATGTGAGGCTACACTGTACAGCGCTTTGAGTGGCCAGAAGGTTGTAAAAGTGCTGTATAAGTGCAGTCCAACCAAATAGGCAGCGTGGCCTGAAACAAAGTCAATTGACCTCAAAGCAGTTTGCTGCAGAAACACCATCAAGGCCTCATAGCTACTTAATGAATGTAATATACTTACAATACCCATTAACACCCCCGGAGGTAAATAATGGGCAGTATTATGGTGATATCCGTGGACCTCCCTATAAACGACCATCCCGACGTTTGACCCTCTGCTATCCCATTCTCTCTGGCTCACCTGTTCACAGCTGCCGCGTCAGCAAAGCCGTTGGCGACCCCCCGACCCCTGCCATTGGCCGCTCCGACCGGTGCCATCCGCCCGTCTGGGTGGTTTGCGCCCTTGAGGCCGAGGCGGTAGGCGGTGGGTTCCTCCTCCACGTTGCCACAGCGCTCGGCTAGCTCGCGCCGTCTCTCGGCCTTGTAGCGGGCAATCCGCTCGGCCCTCGTCTCCGGGGCATCATCGCCTTGCATGATCCTGGGGGTGGGACACGGGTTCCCCTGGCAACGACAAGACACCTAGCTAGTCGGATGGGCCGGTCGTTCTCCCTTAAGCATTCGTCCAATCAGACGACAGGAAACGTAGGAGCGGTCTGTAGCGTTCCGACGTCAGGACGAAACCAGTCTCATGCGTTCGTCCTGGATCAGACCAAAGCAGGACGAAACCAGTCTCATGCGTTCTTCCTGGATCAGACCAAAGCAAAACATTAGGTGTGTGTGTGTGTGTGTGTGTGTGTGTGTGTGTGTGTGTGTGTGGGCACAGCCAAATGGCTCGCAGCCAAGAATGTTTATTTACATTATTACATCGCTAGTCTAGCGGTTTGAATATGCAACCAAGGAAGTGACCGTCCGGGCTCTTTCCTGTTCCGTTAGATCAGCTCCTAGAAACATAAGCTCTCTGCTGGTATTTCGGTTATTGCCGATAATATTTGAGCATGCATATTTGTGCATGTTAGCCCTGTTGACATGCTTCTGCCACTATGCTAGCAGAAGGTAATGCATGCTAGCTTTGTTGACATGCTTCTGCCACTATGCTAGCAGAAGGTAATGCATGTTAGCCCTGTTGACATGCTTCTGCCACTATGCTAGCAGAAGGTAATGCATGTTAGCTTTGTTGACATGCTTCTGCCACTATGCTAGCAGAACGCTTGCTAATGGGTGCTAATGTAAGACTCATTCGGCTATTGACAAATGTAAGCCTGGTTGTTGTAAGATCACTTAAGGAAGAAAACAAAAGTCTGCTTCCTTGCTTCCTTCCTTCCTTCCTTCCTTCCTTCCTTCCTTCCTTCTTTCCTTTTTACATTGCCTAACAGAATGTTAGCTTAGGAGTACAGGTGTTGTATGACTCATTCAGCTATTCACAAATGTAAACCTGTTTTTTTGTAATAGGACTTTGGAAAAAAGCGTCTGCTATATGGGGTAAATGTCCTCCCTCCTTCCCTCCTTTCAGCCCTCTCTCCCTCTCTTCCCCCTTCCTCCCCTATCCCAGTTGTCACCATACTGCTCTGCACAGCCCTGTATCCAAGCCCCTGTGTGTTGTAAGCCCTGTAAGATGACCTGCTCCAGGCTGCAGTGCCATGCAGGAATCTCCCCTTGCAGTGCAACTCGACACCAAGCCACCCAGCTCCACCGGTGCCCGGGCCACAGTGGCACGGGGCCCGCAAGCTGTTCTGTAATATCTCGATCTAAGTTATTTAAGTGATCCAAGTTACTTAAATTAAAGCTGAACATGAGCTGCACTTGTGCTAACAGACGGGTTTGTTATGTGCTTTGAGGGCTCGTGGAAACGCAAACACACATACTGTAAACCCTCACCCTTAATATACTGTACTGTAAGTGGGTGATGATTTTCATGCTATGTACATTTAAATGATAAATGTTCTATGGACCAGTAGAAAACATTTGGTCTTCTGGTGTGACAAGGTCTCCTACAACAGACATGGAATGATGAATAACAACAACACATATGGAATTACACATCACATTAACTTAACCAGACTTGCATTTCACATGTATGGATTCATGTAAGCATTTAGCGAAGCTAGGGTGTGTGTGTGTGTGTGTGTGAAAGAAAAAGAGAGTTAGGGAAAAAAATAGAGAGAGAGAGAGAGAGAGCGAGGAAGAGAAACTGTGGAGGTCAGCGATCCTGATGCTGTCCAATCACAGCCACACAAAGAGCCATGAGCCAAGACTTAGTTCAGCTAGTTCACTACCACACACACACACACGTGCACGCACGCACGCGCACACAAACACACACACACACACACAAACACCCTACAGTAGCTTTGCTAAATGTTTACAGGAAGCTTTTTACATATGAAATGCAAGTCTGGTTATGTTAATGTGATTGTCAAAACAACTTTAAAACTCTGTTCTCACTTGTCATGTAATTTCTGTAACATAATGGAATATTCAAAAGTCTATTCCAGACATGGAAAGTCGTGGAATTTTATATTCCTTAGTGTCAAGTCATGGAATATCATTGAATTATATTTGCAGCACATTATCATTTTAGTTGCCATTCATCACAATGATATTGGATGTGGTATAATATTACTTGATATTATTTCCTGAATCAGGGGTTAATCTGGGACGCTAACCTGACACTCCGCTTGGATGGTTAGACACACGTCCATCTGGGGAGCCGTTAATCCACACAGTTTTTTGGCAGTGCAGGTGATAAGATGAGCCACCTGTTGTTGTCAAGTAGCTTTGCTGTCGGCACACCTTAACCACGGCCATAGCTATTGCTCTGACGCTGATTGGTCAGTTACTTGGACTGAAATTGCTAGGATTTGAAGCTCTCCAGACTGATACTCAAGTCAAACCGAAGTTGATGAGATCAGGATGGTTTCCTGAGGCTAAAGCTCCTTCTCCTCACCCCAAACCAATGTAAACAATGAGCTGCTGTAATAAACAATAATTGTTATTGTTTACAATCACTGATGTATGACCTGAACTAATGACAAATGTACTATATGTAAGTCACTTTGGATAAAAGCGTCTGCCAAATGCTGTAGATGTAAATGTTAATTTAAAGCTACTGCATAATTGTATCAGGCATCATCAACCACATGTCTGCATGCTAACGTGAATAAGTGTGAAGTTTACATTTGACTTGAGTGAAAACCCTGATGAAGATATTATTAGTCATAGACCTGTGGCAGGAGAATGGTGTGAAGTCTTTTTTACAATTAAATGGTTCTAAGACCACGGAAATTGATTCTAGAAGAGGTCCCACATCTCCTGCTCTCAGCCTGTGACTGTTGTCCAGCAGTACAAATACTTTGGAATCATTTTAGATGACAAATTTACCTTTGATGCCAATACTGATTTTATTGTAAAAAGGCAAATCAAAAATTGTTCTTCTTAAGGAAGCTCAGACATTTTTATGTTGATAAGTCTCTGCTGAAAGTGTTTTACACTTCATGTATTGAGTCAGTTTTCACATTTGCTATGATGTTAATTTGGTAATCTTAGTGTGAAAAACAAAAACTTGCTGGGGAAACGTGACTGTGTGCCGTAAAATGTAATGATCTGTGCAAGCTGTACCAAGTTAGAGCCATGCAGAAAGCCCAGGTCATCTTCCAGGATCCACAGCACCCTTTATATAGTTTACACTGCTGCCTTCAAGGCGGAGGTTCCATCAAAGGGTCTACTAACAGATATTGTAGGTATTTTATCCCAATGGCTGTTGGTTTTTTAAATAAAATAGAACCTGACCTGTGACTGAGTAATGTACTCACAGATCCGTTTTTATAAAACAATTTTCTTTTCCTTCTTCTGAGACATTTTATTTTGATTTATTATTCTAGTGATGTAGAGTGATGTTAGCCAATGTGGAGGCCTATGTGTCAATGTTTGTATGTCTATTTGTTTACTTATTGTATTATTGTATTTACTGAGGACTGCTGATGTAAGCTAAAATGCCCCTCAGCGACATTCAAGTTGTACTCTACTCTACTACTAGTATTATTATTATTAATACTATTATTATTATTTTCCATCCATCCATCCATCCATCTTCACCCGCTTATCCAGAGTCGGGTCACGGGGGCAGCAGCTCCAGCAGGGGACCCCTAAACCTCCCTTTCCTGAGCCACATTGGAAAGCTCTGACTGGGGGATCCCGAGGCATTCCCAGGCCAGTGTGGAGATATAATCTCTCCACCTA
>JAODOY010006093.1:0-10060 GCA_025399855.1 Forbesichthys papilliferus | reverse complement strand
ATATACACACACACACACAGTATATATATATATATACATATACATATATATATATATATATACATATACACACACACACACAGTATATATATATTATATAACTAATAAGATAACACAAAACAGGTGCGACGGCAGAGTGTTGTGGAAGATGGGAGCGTGGTGGCTTCAGAAAGCTGGTGATGGCGAGCGCCTGAGCCCAGGCACTTTAGCAGGGGGAGCCGCTGGGCAATAGTTTGTGACAGTACCCCTCCCTTGACACGCACCTCTCACGGCGCCCCGAAGACGACCTGCGGCGCTGGGCGATCTGGCCAGTGCTGATGAAAGTCCTGCAGGAGGTCTGGGTTCAGGATATCACGAGCCGGGACCCAGCTCTGTTCCTCCGGGCCGTACCCCTCCCAATCCACGAGGTACTGGTATTTGGTACGAATCCAAAATGTCCCGGACAGCAGAGGTCAGTCCATCATCGGACACCACAGGCGGAGGGGGGGTCCTCCAGCACCCTGGCCTCATGGAGGAAGCCGTCCACCAATGGTCTGAGGAGGGACACGTGGAAAGAAGGATGCACACGCATGTTAACTGGTAATTACAATGTGTATGTTACCTTATTCACCTTCCTCAGGACCTTATAAGACCCCACAAAACGTGGGCCCAGCTTCCGGCAAGGCAGGCGGAGTGGCAGTGTCCGGGTCGAGAGGCAGACACGATCGCCGGGTTGGTACACAGGCGTCTCCCTGCGGCGTCTGTCCGCTTGGCGCTTGTGACGGTCTGCAGATTGTTGGAGGTGCAGACGGGTGGCGTTCCAGGTTTCCTCCGCGTGTCTGAACCAATGGTCCACCGTGGGGTTCTCGGTCTGGCTCGGGGGCCAGGGGACCAGGGCAGGTTGGTACCCCAAGATGCATTGAAACGGAATAAGATTTGTTGAGGAGTGGTGCAGGGAGTTCTGGGCAATTTCTGCCCAGGGTATAAACGTGGAAACTTCCCCGGCCTGTCCTGGCAATAGGACCTCAGGAATCTGCCCACCTGCTGATTCATGCGTTCCACCTGCCCATTGGCCTCAGGGTGGAACCCAGAGGTGAGAAAAACCGTAACCCCTAGCCTCTTCATAAAAGTTCTCCACACTCAAAAGGTAAACTGGGGCCCTCTATCAGAAACAATGTCCTCCGGGATGCCATAGTGCCGAAAGACGTGAGTAAAAAGGGCCTCCGCAGTTTGCAGGGCCATGGGGATACCGGTGAGGGGTAGGAAGTGACAAGCCTTTAAAAGATTCACAACAACCAAAATCACTCTACATCCCCCCGAGGGGGGAAGATCGGTGATTAAATCTATGGATAAATGTGACCAAGGTCGCTGTGGAACCGGTAGAGGCATCAATTTTCCTGCAGGAAGGTGCCTTGCCGCTTTACTCCAGGCACATATCGAGCAGGAGGAGACGTACACCCTCACATTCCTAGCTAACGTGGGCCACCAATACCTGTCTCCCACGCGGCTGATCGTGCGACCGATGCCTGGATGGCCAGAGGAGGGGTTTGTATGCGCCCAGCTCAGCAGCCTGTCTCGAACGGACAGAGGCACTACAGGCGGTTTGCTGGGCACTGCGCAGGCGCAGGGTCATCACGGAGTGCCTGCTGAATTTTGGTGTCGAGATCCCACACAATCGGAGCCACAATGCAGGCCTCCGGTAGAATGGGACCGTCTTCCACCAGCCTCTCCCCCGTATCATACTGGCGAGACTGTATGATACGAGAGTGTATCGGCCTTCACGTTCTTACTGCCCGGGATGTACGACAGTGTGAAATTGAACCTGGCTAGGAACAGGGACCACATGGCCTGGCGGAGGTTCAGTCTCCTCGCAGCTCGCATGTACTCCAGGTTACGGTGGTCAGTCGGAACGAGAAAAGGGTGCTTAGCCCCCTCAAGCCAGCGCCTCCATGCCATGAGAGCTTTGATGACAGCCAACAGTTCGCGATCACCTATGTCATAAATACGTCCAGCGTTAGTTTTTTGGAGAAAAAGGCACAGGGACGGAGCTTAGCGGGGTTACCTGAAGGTTGTGACAGAACCACCTCTACTCCGGTTTCAGATGCGTCTACCTCTACGACAACCACCAATGACGGATCAGGGTGGGCTAGCACCGGGGCAGAGGAGAACAGGGCCTTCAATGAGTTGAAAGCTCTGTCTGCCTTGGGATGCCACTGTAACCTGGCTGGCGCTCCCTTTAGCAGAAAGGTGATCGGAGCTGCAACCTTACCAAACCAACAAATAAACCTCCGGTAATAATGAGCAAAGCCAAGGAAGCGCTTTCACCGTAGTCGGGGTCGGCCAATCACGCACAGCTTCCCCCCGGTCCGTCTCCATCTCCACCCCGGTCGCGGAGATGCGGTATCCCAGAAAGGAAACAGATTGCTGGAAGAATAGACATTTCTCAGCCTTTGCATATAAATTGTGCTCCAGCAGTCTCTCATGCACCCGACGGACCAGAGTAACATGCTGATCGCGAGTTTTAGTGTACACCACAACACCCCGACCCAACATGTCCCTGAAGATCTCATTCATGAATGCCTGAAAGACTGATGGGGTATTCATAAGACCGTACGGCATGACCAAGTATTCGTAATGGTCGGTCGTAGTGCTAAACGCTGTCTTATGTTCGTCCCTTTCTCAGATACGCACGAGATTGTAGGCACTTCGAAGGTCCAGTTTCGTAAAGAAGCGAGCACCATGCATAGATTCCACCACGGAAGCGATGAGAGGGAGCGGGTATGTGTAGCGCACCGTGATTTTGTTAAGTAGTCGGTAATCTATGCATGGGCGCAGACCACCACCTTTCTTCTTCACAAAAAAGAAACTCGAAGATGCAGGTGAAGGGGAGGGACGTATGAACCCCTGCCGCAAGGATTCAGAGACGGATGTTTCCATAGCCTCGGTCTTTGCTTGCGACAGGGGATATACATGACCTCTGCGAAGTACGGATCCCGGTAAGAGGTTAATGGCACAATCCCATGACCGATGGGGTGGTAATTTAGTGGCCTTTAATTTTGAGAAGGCCTGTGACAGGTCAGCATACTCAATAGGGATGGGAATGTCGGAGGCACTGTTCGGACTCTCCACCGTGGTGGCCCTTAGCAAAACCGGAATACACCTTCCCAGACACTCATGCGACCATCCCTCAATGGACCTACTGGGCCAAGATACACATGGATTATGCACAGATAACCAGGGAAGCCCTAATATCACGTGACATGTCAATCACATAAAATGAAATCTGTTCAGTGTGTGTAGGTTGTGTGGTCATAGTGACCTGAACAGTGGAATAAAGCACCAGCCTCGAAGTTAAGGGTTTGCTGTCCAGAGCATTCACGGGAATGGGCTGCCTTAGTAGTGTGAGTGGGGTGCGTAAAGCGTGGGCCAATATCCTGTCTATAAAATTACCCGCTGCTCCTAAATCTACAAGGGCTTTCAGCGGAGTAGAGCTAGGAAACTTAGGGATTTTTACAAGGATAGGCATTTGTGCAGTGGACAGTGGTGTTGTGGGCTTTACCTGGGATTAAGCATGAGGGCCTGTGTTGCCACTTCCTAAACCCGAGGAGTGCAGGTGGCAATATGCCGCATAGTGCCCTCTTCTACCACAGAAGGTGCACTGGTCCCGGCGCCTCCCGGGTCCTCCCTCGGCACCCGTTCCACCTACTTCCATGGGTGTTTCCCCGGTTTGTGTATAGCGACGAGAGCAATCGAGGCACCGTCGGTGCCTTCCCGAGCCTGTAGGAGGGCGTCCAACTGGATGGCCATGTCCACCAGTTAGTCGAAACCCAACGTTGCATCTCGGCATGCCAATTCCCTCCGGACATCCGCCCGCAAGCTGCATCAGGGTCGATCAGAGTGTGATCGTTCTATCCCGACCCCGCGGCCAGAGTGCGGAACTCCAGCGCGAATTCCCTCGCCGTCCGGGTGCCTTGCCGCAGATGAAACAGGCGTTCACCTGCCTCCCTTCTTTCTTGGGGATGGTCGAAGACTGCTGCGAAAAGGCGAGTAAACGCCGCATAGTCATCAACTAGGGGACTGTCATTCCAGAGCACGGCCGGTGAGGCAGGTGATGAGGGCTGAGACCCCCTCTTGATCAGTTGCTGTAGGGGCAGTGGTGGAGAAGTACAGTTCCAGTTGGAGAAGGAACCCTTGGCAGCGGGACACTGCCCCATCATACACCTGGGGAAGCGAAAGGTGCATAGCCCCAGTAAGGTCTCGGGGAGACAGATTGTGAGGCTGAGTGGAGGAGCTGGGTACAGGCTCGGCGTGGTGTGGGGTCTGTTCGAGACGGTTGACGGCTCGGAGAACCTTGTCCATACCGGTCCCGAGTTGGTCCAGCATCTCCCCGTGTTCCTGTACACGTTCTATCACCCCAGTGAGCTCGAGTTTACCTGCTGACTCCATTTTAACAAGGTGGGTTATTCTGTCACAGTCTGTCAAGGAGCCGGAGTCAGATGCAGGGAAAAATCAAAAGTTCCTTTAATTACCTTGGATATGTATTCAAATAAATGCTGCTGTGTCACTACAGCCAGCGTGAAAAATAAACAATAACCCACAACCCCTTCCTAACCAACATACATTAATATACCTAACTAATAAGATAACACAAAACAGGTGCGTCGGCAGAGTGTTGTAGAAGATGGGAGCGTGGTGGCTTCAGAAAGCTGGTGATGCCGAGCGCCTGAGCCCAGGCGCTCCAGCAGGGGAAGCCGCTGGGCAATAGTTTGTGACATCTATGTGACATCTATAAGCAAAACCTTTGTAGGTTTAATTATGAATTATCTAAGGCTAGACAGCTACATTTTTCTTCTATGATTAACAAAAACATTAATTATTTCCGTGCTCTATTTGCCATGATTGATACGCTAACAACCCCCTCAAAACCTATTACTTTTGAACCTTTATTCACAGAGAAATAAAATGAATTTGCTTGTTATTTAAGTGAAAAAATAAATTCCATTAGACTCAATATTTACACTAATATGCAGACAATGACACAATATTTTCTCAAAGAAAGCTTACAAATAACGTGGCTATCATGTCACAATTTAATACAATTGACCAAGCTACCTTGGAGAATAATGTTTCATCTTAAATCATCGACATGTTATCTTGACATACATCTGACTTTTTAAAATACATTATCAACTCTATAAAAGGTGGACTGCAACAAATAGTTTGCTCATTATCATTGGGTACATTTCCAAAGCTATTATTAACAGCTGCCATTAATCCACTGTTGAAAAAAAAACATACTGGATGGCTCTTTACTTTACTCTTTACCTGAATCGAACCTTCCTTTTATAGCTAAAAGCATTGTGAAAGTTGTCTATAATCAACTTTCTAACTATTTGAACTCACATAATATTTTTGATACATTTCAAACAGCTTTTATAAAGATATTAAATGATATACATTTAAAAATAGATTCAGGTAAAATATAAATATTTTTGCCTAGTCACATTAGCAAGCCATGACTGGGGGATCCAGAGGTGTTCCCAGGCCAGTGTGAAGATATAATCTCTCCACCTAGTCCTGAATCTTCCTTGATGCCTCTTCTCAGCTATATATGCCTTGAACACCTCCCTAGGGAGGCGCCCAAGGGGCATCCTTGCCAGATGCCCGTACCACCTCAACTGGCTCCTTTCGACGCAAAGGAAGAGCGCCTCTACTCAGAGTTCCTCACGGATAGCCGTTTCTCAACCCTATCTTTAACAATTTGCAATATTGCTCCTGCTGCCCCAATTCTCCGGCCAATCTCTGGCTCCATAATCCCCTCACTCGCAAACAAGACCACGAGGTACTAGAACTCCTTGACTTGGAGTAAGGACTCATACCCTACCCAGAGTAGGCACTCCATCAGTTTCTTGCTGAGAACCATGGCCTCAGATTAAGCGGTGCTAATCTTCATCCCAATCGCTTCACACTCGGCTGCGAACCAATCCGGTGAGTGCTGGAGGTCACGGACTGATTATGCCATCAGGACCACATCATCTGCAAAAATCAGCGATGAGATCCCCAGGCTACCGAAACGCAACCCCTCCCCACCACGACTATGCGCTATGGATGAGTATGTAATTTGCTTCAGAAGCACATTTAGTAATATTTCTTGAAATTCCCTTTATACCCCGATAGATATTTCTAATCGTATTGTCAGAGCATTTAATTTTGTCATTGTTGTCATCTGTGAGAGTCGCAGGAATGTGAAAACCGTGCGCGCAGTCATAAAGTTTTTTTCGATTGTATCTTTCAAAATCTGGCTAAGTTACTGGTTTTTCCAAGATGACATACTCATTCTTTAAATATCATGCTTTTACAAATAGTTTATATTTACAAAAGCTGCTGAATACTACTGCGTGTGTATTCTTTAATTATAGTAGTTGTTTATAGGTGAAGGTATATCTTTCTCCGAAATACTTTCAGAAAGTTATCCATGCTTTTATTACATCTCGACTAGACTACTGTAATTCCTTATACAGTACTTTGTCTTGAAACGGCTCCAACGAGTGCAAAATGACGCCGCTCGCCTTTTAACTGGTAAAACAAAACAGGACCACATATCGCCAGTCCTGGCCTCTCTTCATTGGCTCCCTGTACAGTACAGGATTGATTTTAAGGTTTTATTGCTTCTTTTTAAATCGTTAAATGTTTTGGCTCCTCTCTATCTGGCTGAACTCCTACATCGCAGTTCCTCAGTATGATTACTGAGGTCAACTAACCGGTTCCTACTGGATGTTCCAAGAGCCAAGTGTAACATCCAGGGTTGCAGCAACGGACACTGCACCCCTTTGCCGGGTTGGTTTCGCCGGTGTGGTTCGGCCAGTGGTGGACAAGCCAGTATTACCAGTGCCTCGCACCTCATGTGAGGGCATATAGGCTGGTGAGTTGGGGGGGAGTTGTGGGTTATTGTTTCATGTTCACGCTGGATTTGTTTAGGCTACATGACTGTAGTTTAAGTTTTGTTACACGTGCTGTCTTTTGGTTTAATTAAACGCCTAGCCGTGTGGCTTATTGACCTACCTCCATCCCTGTTTTCGATCGTCTATCCTCACCTCTCCGTCTCGGCGTAACAGAACAACCCACCACAATGAGTTCAGATGACTTACGTTTGGCAGCCATGGAGGAACAGTTCTCCAGGATTGAGCAGCAGGTGGCGAAGCACTGTGGAGGATTGGCTGGCTCTCTCCGGTGAATCCCCAGCTGCGGGCTTGAGTGGCCTTTCCCCCACTTCCGAATTGGCCACGCGGTGTTTCAGCGCAATCTCTCTCGAGTCCCCAGCAAGGGCTGATTCTGTGCTTTCGCTGTCGGGGTCTGGATCGGTGGACGGTGCACATGTGTTCTCGCCCCCTCGTTACCACTGAACACCTGGCTCCCTCGGGCCGTTTCTCCAGCAGACGGAGAGGGATTTTGCTGATGCAGGGCTCGAGGTCAGCCAGTGGGGGCGGAACACGGTGTTGTTGTTCGCCGGTCGGGCTCTCCAGTGGGCTGGAGAGGCTTTCTACCGCCAGGGGGCACAGCTTCCCAGCTACCTGGAGCTAGTGGAGCTGCTCTGGGTGGTGTTTGGGCAAGGCGAGCCTGGCGTCGGTGAGCCACTCCACACCGGGGGTCCGCCGGAGCCGCCCTGCATCGAGGAACGGCGCCACATCGGGGGTCAGCTGGAGCCACACCACATCAAGATCTTGCTGCGGTGGTCCAACTCCAGAGCTCAACTGCTGGCATTGCGCAGCGCACCAAGACCGCTGCGTGACCTCCGGAGGTGGTCAAGGCCAGGGGTCGTAGACCTCCCTGCATCCCTGTTTTCGTTAGTCTGTTCTCACCTCTCCGTCTCGGCGTAACACCAAGCTCAAAACTAAAGGGGACAGAGCCTTTGCAGTGGCTGCCCATATCCTCTGAAATATCTTATTTTAATAATAATATTGCATATTCGATCTGCAGAGAATTTATGTTCTTTTAAGTCGTTGCTAAAAACCCATATTTTCAATGTGGCTATTGCTCCTAATTCAGTTTGGCATCTCATGTGTTATGTTGTGGTGTTGTTGTATTTATTTTTGTTATTTGCTTTCTTTGAAACTTAATTTTTGTGCATTTGTAGTTTTTATACATTCTCCTGTGAAGCATTTTGGTCAACTACGGCGTTTTAAAAGTGCCATATAACTAAACTTCACATTGACATAGTTCTATGGTGTATTCATGTAACCCCGATCGTCTATTCGGCTGAATGGAAGCATCATGGAGCACAACGCAAACAAAAGTAAAATAAAGGCAAACAAAATTGTAATCGAGGTACAAATATTCAATTTATTGTGATTTTAATTTTAGGTCAAATCGTGCAGCCCTATAATAAATCATTCTTAAATACTACAGCAGTTGGAAGGAGTTTAATTTATCTGCTAAACATAAGAAGTGGTCTTTTGTGGGGGCAGAATTGTAAAAGCAGCGATTTCAAACTCAGGTGAAGATATCTTTTCCTGCACTACTCACCCAGTGCAAAATGTTGCTTGCAGAAGGCAAAAGTGTTACAGCCATGTTGAAGCTCATTTTTAACTAGGTCTTCAAGACACTACAGCAGAACTGCAGCAAGCTTAGCTGCCCTGGAAGCTTGTTCTAAGGCAGAAGCAGCAAGAACAAGAGCATAATATGCTTGGAAGCTACATTAGAGGCCCTTCAGCAAGAGAAAGAGGTTGCCTTAGCTGAAGCTAATGTGTTTCAGGCAGCTGTGGAGGCGTGTAAAACAGAAAAGTGTTCTAGGAGTGGGGAAAACAAACAAACATCATACTGCCATTCTCTTGAGAAGACTGATTAATATGTGCAACAACAACAAATCTATGCAACCGCTACCAACTTACGGGGACACCTCACAACAATTACTACATCCTCTCCCTCACTCAAACACTCTTACTGTAGCACCAGCCTTCTAAAAAAGCCCCACATCTTACCACATTCTCAGAGAGCACGAGCAGAGCAAGCCCAAACCCATATACTAGTTCCAAACCTTGCAGACACCATGCATACATTCATGGAGAGCAGTCTCCTGAAGCAAGACACCATGCATACATTCATGGAGAGCAGTCTCCTGAAGCAAGACGTTACCGGCCTTGTGGTAACCAGACCGATAGCACCAACGTTGCTGACTTAGCTAAGTTCTTAGCACGCTGTGTCCTTCTTACATCTGGGCAAAGTTAAATGACAAGCAAGAGAACTACTGGGCTTGGAGGTAAACCTTCTGCATTGCTATAAAAGGGCTTGACATAAAACCTAGTGAGGAGTTAGCTCTTTTAATCAAGTGGCTTGGGCAAGAATCTGCAGAGCATGTAAGAAGAACAAGGTCTGTCCATGTTAATCACCCCTCTATAGCTCTCAATATGGTATGGCAACGACTGGAGGAGTGCTATGGGTCTGCCAAAGCCATGTAGACAGCCCTTTTTACAAAGCTAGAATGCTTCCCAAAAATCTCCAACAAAGATCCTTAAAGTCTGAGAGAGCTAAGCAACCTCCTTCTATAGTAAGAGGCCGCCAAAGCTGAAGGCTACTTACCTGGATTGACTTATTGGGACACGGCATTGGCCCAATTCCTGACAAACTTCTCTTCAGTCTACAGGAGAAGTGGATGTCACAGGGAACACGATACAAAGAGGATAATGGTGTCAGCTTCCCACCATTCTCGTTTTTCTCAGGTTTCATTCGAGCAGAAGCAAAGATGAGGAATGACCCACATTTCATCAGTTCAACTTCCAACACAGTGCAACTGGAGAGGAAGGCTGGAGACAAATTATCAATTGGAACAACAAGAGCTCCTACAACAATGTACAAAACTAATGTAGAGAGTGTCATCAAAAGGACGAATCCAAAAATATGGATCATCCTAACAAACAGTGCCCCATCCACAAAAAAACACACTCCTTGCAAAAGTGTAGAGGCTTTAGGGAGAAACCCCTAGAAAAGAGGAAAACCTTCCTAAGAGAGGGTTTTCTCAGAAGGGTGGCTGGCATCTCCCTTAGAGATAGGGTGAGAAGCTCAGCTATCCGTGAGGAACTCGGAG
>JAODOY010006092.1:7500-10061 GCA_025399855.1 Forbesichthys papilliferus | reverse complement strand
TATATTCAAATTGCCCATCAAGCAATTCCTGGAACTCTTTTGCCATAGGTTTTGCCTCTCCATGAACCATTTGACTTACGTTGGCGTACCTCTGTTATTTCTATGGCTCTGAGCTTGGCTATTCAGAAAAATCTGTTTGATATTCCTACATGCTTTAAAGACCACAATACAATATGTTAGGTGATCGCATAAAATTGGTCAGTTAAATATATTATGTGTTGCATTTCACAGCTAAGCATATTATATTATTTGTAGTTCATAAACATTCTTTCCTAACCATAGCATGTTTTATTTTAATGTTTTAATAGATATTTATATGAAAATGGTTATGCCATTGTGAACAGTTTGGCACTTGTGGGTACATTTAGCACAATTACGAGAGACACTAGGGGTACCTCTTTCAAAATATTGTGTATTTCCATGCTGTTTACGCAATCATTCTAAAAATGCAAGCACACGCTGTATACCAATAGCCTTCAATGTCAATGTATGACTTTTTACTTGCTTTTTGATAGATAGACCACTACTGTATAATGAAGGGGCTATTCCTTGGAATAAAGGTGAAATTAAAAAGAGGTTATAGTTTTTACTGTGAACTGGGTGAATTTTCTTTTGGTCATTCACACACCATTTATTTTGTTTGGACATGGCAGGGACAGTTGTGCATCCATAGACAAATGGCCATTTGAGTCTGACATATAAAAACCCAAATATCTGCCTTTTCAAGGCAACAAGTCCATATCAAATTTCCCAAGACCAAATAAAATAAAATATTTGTTCTCTTTAGTTAGCGATGTATCTCTACAACAGAGAAGTGTAACCTGATGACATACTTGCCTTGGGTTCATTCAAGACAAGGCCAATAAGGGGGAGAGAGGAGAGGGAACAAGAAAACAAATCCATCATCTAGGGCGTGACGTCAAACCCCTTCTTTATATAAACGTTCAGTCCACTCTCCCCACTGCATTGCATCATGTCTGTATATCCTGAGATAAACACATCAGAGCAGATAGGTAGGAGTACAACATAATAACTATACAGACAGAGTACACTATATTAGTTATTACATTAGATTTCCAACAATAAATGCAAGGTTGACGATGTTGTGTCCTGACAATAAGGTATAATATAGTCTTACTTGATCACTTACAGTAGTTAACAGTGGAAACAATGTTAAAGCAGTGTCTAACAGAGAGGATGTTCTGAAATGAACAATGTTGTTCACAGGTTGTCATCACATACACCTATTTTATGACAAATGAGCTCTATGATTTTTTCATTGGTGCAACACTCCTATTTGTTAGCTTTATTGGAATGCTGTTTATGGCTGTGGTGCCATAACTGGTCATTATGCTGTGGATTGTGACATCTTATTTAGCTGATGGCTTTCACTTAACTGTTGCATAGCAATCACATTATTTATCACAAACAAATCGCAGCTTCCGTTGAAGCTGCGATGATAGATGTGATAGATGGCCTGAAAGGCTATCTATCACAGGCTCTGAATGTCACCCCAAACTTTCTATCAGCATGTGTCAGGGCATGACATTAGCACTTAACTGTTAAACAACAGCAATACAAAGACTCAAATACATTTGTTTTCAGAAGGGTCCAAAAGTCTGAGTCCATTACAAGTAACCATACTAATTGAATAAAAACCCTAAATATTTTGTTTGACCATAACTTACTCTTTTTTTCTCCAAATAAAGTAGTAGCCTAATAATCATATGATTTGTTGTTTTAAATTAGGATGAACCACAACCACAATATGCATCTTTAGACCATTATAGGCAATACAAGGTTTACATATTTGCTAAAAGTAATACAATTAATTATGCTAAGCTTGCTAATGTTAGCAAGCTATAGATGTTATAACAGCATGCTAACGTTCTATAGACTTAGATTCAATCACATGTCACATGTCTTCCCTTCCCTTGAGTTCCCTTGTATTTCTAAATGAATGCAGGGTCAATGGTGAAATTTGTTTATGGCTTACAGTAAGATGGGACCAGGAGAAAGATACCGACCATCATCCATCTACCAGCAGTTCAGTTAAAAAGGATAACCCACACAGAGCCAGAAGGCTTAAAAACCCAGAAACAGTATACAACCCTGATTTGTATACAGTAGATTGCACTTTCAAGTAGTAGTAAACATTAGACTACACTATAATTGATATAGGGTAATGTATACTATCTGAAATGTGTGGGAATGTTTAGCCAGTCTGCAGTCATGCTGCAGTCAAAGGTAACACTGCAGACAACAGATGGCACGGCACAAAAAGTCAGCTAGAGTGGCCACGAAGCAGTTACGCTTAGGGCACCCAAATGGTCAGCAGCAGTAAATGCACTCAGACATTTGGACCCAGATGTACTGTAGAGCATGTATTTTCTCATACCTTCCTACATATTGGGGAAACAAACAAAATGTAACATGGCCGCCATTGCATTTAGAAATAGACCTGCCTACATTCCCTATACTTGCTAACCAAACAACCATGTCATATTGATCTCATACAGTACGACAAAAAGACCAGCATGCATGTACTGTGTGGTTATTTA
>JAODOY010006092.1:0-2500 GCA_025399855.1 Forbesichthys papilliferus | reverse complement strand
ACAGTTATTTTTTACCAGTTTGCCCCAAAACTCACAACCTTGGTGTCATTTTTCACAACTCTACACACACAAAAATCCCAACTGATGCAGCAAAATGCACATTTTTCACAACTCTAACACGTTTTCCAATTGCTTGGATTCAAAACACATGAGATCAATTAAATACACATAAGATCATTCGTTCATTGAACTCAGATCACCTTTCGATATGACACAACTTAACAACCAAGTATGACCATTTCAAAATGCAATTGAAACCACATTTGAGATGACCGTCTATTCATTTCATTACAATGATCTAATTGATAGAACTGCTCAAAATGATAAGTAACTGTTGCATTACTCTTACTGTAAAGCATTGTATTATGGAAACTGACAAACAATATTCCAGGTTTAGATCATGAAGTTTCATGATAAAGAGATCCATTGACAACAGTTGCAGTGGAACATGAACCAACTGGACTACAATCTATGAATGTAATATTTCATCATCATTGTTTACAGTTTCAGACACTGTTATATGGTCCCATGTACTGTAACACTTATCCAGAGCATGTTTGATATTTGTCATTACTGTACATGCAGGCCTGTGATGACTGATTGGACATTATGTTAGTAATAACATTTTACAGTATTGAAATGATAATGGTAATGGTCATTACCTTCAACACATAGTGAGTTATACTGTAACATGGAGCTGGCAGGTGATCCAGGTCACAACAGAGGTCAAGCAGGAGGAGGAAGATGAAGATGATGTGGCGGTCAAAGGAATTGCAGAGGACAAGCACTCCTTCTGAGAGGTGGTTGTGGGGCCTCGTAATGCTGTATAAGGGTTTAGGCCATGGAATACACATCCAGTGATATCACAGCAGACCAGTGTCAGGCCTGGATTCACATACCAAGATGCTACAGTAATGGCTAATGAAAAACAACTATTGTTATGTGGCAGAAGCTGTGGCTACATAAATTCACAAAACAGGGTTGATGGAAATATAGAAGTACAGTTATCAATACTTTGTTGTGCTTTTTACAGTAAGCCAGATGAGGAACGCACTATGCAGTTGATGCTTAGTTTCTTTAGTATTTATTTATGTAATTCTTTTCATTTGATTGAAATTATTGTTGTATGTTGTATTTCAATGATTCCAATGTCTCTGTTTGTAGTATTTGCTCTACTAGTCATTTTTTGGACCTGTCCTCTTTAGCAGAGCCTTTGTCCATTTGTCCACATTGTTGGGGGGCCCAAGACCACCTCAATTTGGAATTTTTATTGGGCCCTGGGTCACAAACTCTAGGCTTTACGGAATATCCTTATGCTCCAATGCTTTGTAGGATTACTCATATTGGTTTGCACTATGTGAAATAATGTACAGTATAGAGGGTAATCATTGCAGGTAGACATGATTGAATTGGATAGCCACAAGATAAAAATACCCTGTACAATATCTGTTTCAACATAGGACTTTGATTTCACTAAACAGATTACTTTATTGGTTGCTACAGACTTTTCTGTAGTCATGTCACATTACATAACATTGACTCTGTAACATGAATTTTATGTGTTTGCATTAATGTGAAATGTCCTCACTATCTTGGTTAATGAGACTAATGTACCTTTACTAATTACATGGCTCTGCAGGATAATACATCACATGGCACAAGTAGCACATACATAGATATACACAATATTACATTCAATAACAGACTAGTCACACCTGAACATCTGAGTCTCTCCCAGATCCAGCACAGATATATTTACCTGATGTTGCCAGGCAGCGTAGAACACACAAAAACATTTATACCAACAAATAAACAACATCTCCCAATTACATTGTAGCCAATGAGAAAATAGGAAATGAAACAGGGAGAAAAAATGGCATGATGGTGGGGACCATAGAGAGAGAGAGAGAGAGAGAGAGAGAGAGAGAGAGAGAGAGAGAGAGAGAGGGGGAAAGAGAGAGACGTGTCTGTCGGACAGAGGTCAATTCAGCCACAATGATAGAGCAGACAAGAGACCAGGCACTGTGGGACGCAGCCCATAAATCAGATACCATGACAACCTGCTGACACACACACATGCACATACACACACACTTAGGCAGGCCCACACTTCTATCTACATACACAACACAATACACAGACAGTACACATAAATGCATATTGTTACTTTCACGTGTCTGTATCTTTAACACACAATCAATTGGTTCACGCTCCTCAGTTCAAACACACATCGGCTTATTCACACCTTCACTGGTCCACACGCTCTTTAATCATCTTATTCACACCTTCACTGGTCCATACTCTCCTTAATCATCTTAATCACACCTTCACTGGTCCACACGCTCTTTAATCATCTTATTACCACCTTCACTGGTCCATACTCTCCTTAATCATCTTATTCACACCTTCACTGGTCCACACGATCTTTAATCATCTTATTCACACCTTCACTGGTCCATACTCTCCTTAATCATCTTAATCACACCTTCACTGGTCCACA